>RCWM02000273.1:600000-850000 GCA_003667255.2 Euschistus heros
ATCATAATTGGTCAATATTATTTATTAGTTTTCTAATTTATTAGGATTAGTGCGTATTTATTTTTAAAATATAATAATAAATATATTCTTTCGTGGTCTCATATTTTTAAATACCTCTGAAATAAATAAAAATCTTTACTGTAATAAATAATCTTTATGGTTTGTGAATATACACAAAGTATGGACTGCCTGCCTAAAATTAGATTTAAGAGATTGATGAGCTGTTTTATCAGAATTATTTTCGGAATCCACATAATTCAAATCCACTTCATGCCCACTCAAATCCACAAGTCTCCGAACTTCCTTCCCACTCGGTTCCCAATGACCCTCCCAGGCCTCTGAAAAGATATTGGCCTAGAGACCACCTAATTTACATATATTTTATTTGAAAATTTGAAAAAAAAATGTGTCATTTGCATTATATTTTTAAATAAATTTTAAGATTTTCTGCTATTCCAAATTGGAAGTCTTCCAACTCTTCTTCTTGAATGATACATAGGAGAGTAGGATAATATGACGCATCTAGGAGAGAATGGTCATAGCATCGAAACAAGGCAGCACCTTTCTGGTCCCTCTAAATATCTCAGTTACTCGCAGATATCCTGCGTCCTATTACCCCGCTGCGTCATATTACCCTACTATCTCCTACTTCTGAAACTTTTCCAAGCAATTTTTAATCTTTAAATTCTAAATCCACCCTTTGGAAGTCTAGTTTTTTTTTACTAATGATTTAGTGGAAAACAATCCTTCCCACAGATTTTTCTTTCTTCTAAAAGTCCATTTAAAACGAGTTTGCAAAAACAATCATTCTCAACTTGGAGACTGGCAGCGAAAGGTGCCCCGCGGGAGTCATTAAGCGAACACAGCAGGCCATCAGTTCGTTCCCGCGTCCGAGAATGGCCTATCTCGTAGCAATTCCTATAAAAGGTTTTATATTGAATTCTTTTAAAAGAGTTTTATAGCTTCATTTTACGCCTTCTCGATTAACATTAAACTCACTATCTTTATTCCCACTCTATTCCCCCAGAATCGTTTTGATTCATTTCCCTATTTACTCCATAGTGGAATGCTCCATAATTGAGATATTTCTGAGATTCCGGCACAATAGGGGAGTGTATTATTGGTCATTAGGTCTATATTGGCCATAAACTAACAAATTGAAATTGACCGAGACAAATATGAAGCCTGAATTTTTTGCATGGCCCACAAGCACTAAGTGCTTAATATTTTATTTCTTGAATATTTTTTTTTTTTTTTTAATGGAGTTGGTTTCCTTTTTTAGGTCTCAAAAGAATTATTTTTTATAATTACATTTCCTATTTTAAACCGTGGTATCAGTATCGAGAATCGATTTTTTTTTTGGTACAAAAAATTTGTGTCGACATATCGTCATCCCAGAATTATGTTGTGCTATATCCCAAAATTCTTGTTTTAAGAAATGAGATTTGAAGATTATTTCTCAAAGTACTTTTTTATTTTGGGATAATATATAAATGCATTTGCAGTTAAATATTGTCAGTATATTAGATAATATTTTACAATATCAAACTTACATCATGATTGCATTGATTTCAAACTAAAACGATTTTATTCATTTGGATATAGAACAAAAATCAGCAGATCAAAATAAAATAAACATTTTATTTTGATCTGCTGAGTATCTATGACTGCCTACCCTAATTATCTGCATCTCCTATATATCACAGTCAACTATACCTTATGATTAAGAACATTTTTAGATCAATAAATTGTTCTATATACCTTTGAACTAATTTCTTTTCAATAATTTCTTTTTAATAATTGTACTGTAATAAAAGCTCTTTTATTTTATATAAATTTTATTATTACAAAAGAAGTAATAAAGAAGTAAAAAAAATAAGCAAATGTAAAAAAAGTGTAAGTATATATTTTATTTTATCTCTTTCGGTTTCCTTCCTTGACTCTGGAGTTGTTTCTGGTTTATTTTATGGATATAGAACAAAATGAACGGTCTATAGAACACTATAATTCCTCAAGCTATCAACAGAACAAGACAATTCTTTAAAGTAGACACAAAACTTGGGTTATAGAACATTTATTTACTGAATACTCGATTATTGGCTAAGATAATACTCTTATTTAAATTTATATAGAACAAGAATTTTTTTCTAAATTATTGTTGTATATAATTCTATATACCCTAAAAATGGACTTAGAACAAGATAATTCTGGGATGACGATATCATTGATTATTAATATTTAAATTCTAATCACAGCTTCCTCCACTCCTCCAATTCTTGATATTTAGGCACCTTAATGATGTCCCCTTCCACATCATCCTCCTATCTTTATCTGGGCCTGCCTTTTTTTCTTGTTCCTCCTGGCGCTCCCGTCCACAGCTTTCTTGGGAGCCTTTGAGATTCCATCCTCTCTAAATGACCCAGCCATCGCAACCTCGCTGTTTTCTCAACAGTGACAATATCCGTTTCATCGTAGAGATCTCTGAGCTCTGAATTGCTTCTGTTCTATCCACGGTAATTTTTATGAGTCTTACAAGCTTGTATGGTATACCTAGGGACAGTAATACCTCCAACATTTTGGCACGGTCCACCGTATCATAAGCCTGGCGAAAGTCAATGAAGAGGTGATACAAATCAACGTTACATTCGTGGTTTTCTCCAACATTAATAATAAATAAGTGGTCTATTGTAGTTATACCAGGACGGAAACCGCATTTAAATATTTAACTAAAACTTATATGTATTTTTTAAAAAATATTTTTAATCTTATTTATTAAACTAAAATGTGTATTCTTTTTTTATTCTAGTTCCTCCAATGGTGTGGATCCCGGACCAGCTGGTGGGAGTGGCCGAGGGTCAGGAGATCACCCTGGAATGCCATTCCGAAGCGTACCCCAAATCTATCAACTATTGGACCAAGGATAAGGGGGACATCATCGCCCACGGTAAACATCATCTTAAAATAAATATTTAAATATTAAAATGCTATAAATAAATGTTAAATACGTTTTAATTCATTAATTAATAAATACTGAAGCCAGCTTTTAAAATGGATGCCATTTACATTTTATTTCGTTGGGAAAATAATATTTTATTCAGCTCATTTACATCTGACCAACATCGTTAAATTTTCTGATTTTTTATATATATATATATATATATATATATATATATATATATATATATATATATATATATATATTTATTCCAAGAGATGTTATTTTATGAAATTCTGAAAATCGTATTGTTCATTATTAAATATTTTCATCGCCGGAAAAATGGATCATTAATTTGAATTTTTTATTTTATTTTATTGAAAAAATATTTTATTTTTTACTTTTTCCTTCGGTTATAATGAACTTTTCCGAAACCGAAAAGTGATAAACATATTTAGTCGCTATCATGTTGCCCTTTAAATTATTTCTTTACATTGGTAATTATCTTAGTTTATAGTGTTACTTCATAAATTAAATTAACGTGTGTGTATATATATTTATCACATTATTGAAAAGATTTATTTTGAATATATATGCATTATGTTCTTACTCAATGATTAAAATATAATAATTTTTAAAGCATCTTAAAAAAAATTTTAACAGCTAATATTTAATAAATATTACAATTAAAAAAAAAAGAAAAAAAATGAGAGATCTAAAAAAATCTATTAGCTCCAAATCTAGATGATTTAATGAAATTAGAGCTCCTAGGGATCCGAACGATGCTCTCTCTGTAAAACAGTAATAATATAATAAATTAAGCTTTCAACTATAAAATATACTTTTGTTTGAATCAATAGCATGTAACAAAAATAAATAAATTGTAATATCTGTAGCCCAATTTTTTGGGAATTTTTAATGTTTCTGCACTTTTGCTGTAGACAAAAATGAATTAAATGGATAACATGAAAGGTGATTGGAATAAATATTTAGTTCCTATAATCATAATCAGTTCTCTAGGCGATTAATCTGAGCATTAAGACAAGTTACGTAACACAATGACTCGTGCGACAAACATTTGTTACAATATCATCACAGAAGTAGTTCGAACTTTATTTCTAATTAATTATTTTATTTATTTACAAATTTTCAGTTTTTAAATAATTATTTTTTTCTTAGAATTTATTTTTCAAAAACGGAAAATTTCTGAATATCCTGGTCGACATAGTTTAATACATATTACTTACAAACTACATGTAACAATATCAATCATTGTTTGATGCATTTTAACTGTGATTTATTTTTTTATTTATTTTTTTTTTATAAACGACCTACTCATTATTATTCATGAAACAGAATGGATGAGCTTCCTCGATCCTTTTGAGTTAAATATATGGATATGGTTCGCAAAATTTCGTTCTATCGACTGGACTATTAAAGACATGGTTCATTCTGGCAAGCCAAGATTTGAGTGTGGAATTTGAGAATGATCGTAACAATGAATATTTTGATTAATAAATGTGTTTATTAATAATAATAATTGAGTTGTGTTTAACTTCTCTCAAAAACAGCAAGGTATTTAAACGATTTGATATTATTTATTGTTCGTATGAATAAACACATTTAAAACAATTTAACTTTATTCAATGACCTCTCCATACCGCAAATTTGATATGATCCTTTAAAAGTATTCGACATGTATTCATCAACACTTAATATCTTATATAATTCATTCGACCATTTTTTCATATTGAACTCGTCAATCATCTACTTAAATTACCGCTTTTGCATATTACGTACGGTGTTTTTACATTACTTGTGCTGTTGTATCACATACCAACAGGCTGAATGTAAACATTTACTAAAGGTGTCAAATCATACTAGTGTGTATTTTGTTACATTATAAATTCTACATATTTACACATTGTTCTGTTTTTTCAGGCCAAAAGCATGTAATTGGTGAGTATTTAGAGAAAAAATGATATCTTTATTTCACTAAAATACGAGTGTTATTCATTTAATTTTAAAAAAAGAAAAAGAAAAAAAGTTAACTATATTCAATGAATTTAATATTCGTCAGAACTATTTGTAACTGCTACTGAGTAGTTGCATGTAAATGTTTTAGTGACATTTTCAATTCGATTGAACGACAACATCGAAACTATAAAATCATTTCTTCTTCTTCTGCACTGCATGCCTGACATCTTTATTTATTTTCATAGTTTGAGATGTTGTGGTACATTTTTTTAAAAAATGCCTAAAAATGTTGCCCATAAAGTCTCCAATCCATTTTTACAATACACTTGTAATGAATTGAACTATTGTGACATTTTTTTTATTCATAAATTGGTCGGACAACATTTTTTGGATACAACGACATTAAAAAAAAAAAAAAGGCATGTTGTAGGAGAACGTTTCACTCTTTCCTCTTGTTCAGTTTTTTCATTTGTTTTCGTTTTCATTTATATTCCATAATTTTACTGAGCCATAAAATTATTACAATGGTTCCTATTGTTTGGTATGTTATTTTTTTAGCGATTAATTTACCTTTACGTTCATTTTCTATTTAATAATTTTGGAACAATTCACCGCATTGTTTTGATTTGCTTTTCATTAGCAAAACAATCACATCAGGTTCTATTGAAAGTAGAATTTTATATGTAAATGACTCTATATAAAAAATCACAAACCTTTAATATGTACGATATCGATTAAACACTACAATAAAGTCTGTTATATAGTTTATGTTTATATATATATATATATATTATATATATATATATATATATATATATATATATATATATATATATTGGATGTATAGTTTATTATATACCACTATGTTTACTCTGACGACTATGGAGACTAGGAAATTTGCTAAAACGAACGTTAGTAATCGGTACTGTATTTTTTTATAATAACTATACTTTAAGATATTATTTTATATTTCAAAAACTGTCTTCCCGTTTTCGATAGGTGTAGTAGACGATTGAAGATTTTTTTTTTTTTTATGATCTGAGTTTATTATGGCATCTATAATTTGTTTTATAATTATAGTGATATTTTGAAATTAGTTGTGATTCTTTTCCTAAAGCGCTAAGAAAATTATATTTATTTTCAAATCTAAAATTAAATATGAAATCATAAATATTTCATTTTAATCTATTTTCCGTGTGAACCCTCTCAAACCTGACCGATTATTACATTTACAGACAACAAATGTGCGATGAAATGATTACAATGACATCTCAATAACTTGTGAAGGGATACTCATCAATAACTGTTCTACATTAGGAAGTCCCTAGGCCATTTTCTTTTCAGACGCCTCGGAGAGTTATCGGAAATTGAGGGAGAAGAAAGTTGGGATACTAGTGGATTCGAGTTGGCATGTAGCTTGTCGTGGAAGGAGAGGTTTCTTTTTTAGGCCAAATCTGCTATATCATTCTATCTAAGCGCTACGGACAATTCTCCTCCATTCGCTCCTATCCAGAGCCTATTCCTCCAGTCGGTAACCCCAAGTACTCTTAGGTCCTCGTCAACATCTTTTAGCCAGGATTTTCTACGGCGTCCTCTCTTTCTTTTTCCTGAGAACCTCTCCTATAATCCTGTTCACCATTCAGTCACTGGTCATCCATCCGACGTCTCCAAGCCAGCTTATTCTTCTGATTTTATAAACCACACAATATCAGCGTGTTTGATTACTTTGTCCAGTTCTTTATTACTCCTCATGCGCCAAGCGCCTTGTTCGCAGATTGGACCATATATTCGCCTCATTATCTTCCTCTCAAAGACTCGAAGAGCACGATGGTCAACTTTCTTGAGTGTCCAAGTTTCTGCACCGTAACATACTATGGGCCTGACTAACGATTAATACTTATTTAATTTGGTACATTTGCTTACGCTTTGTAGATGATATTGTGACTCTTCGCAACAAGTAGAGAGCAAATGGTTTCTATGTTAAATGAACTAGTACCAGAATGTAAAAAAGTAAGTCTAGTCCCAAACCATGATAAGACTAAATTCATGACAAATAGTGAAGAGATAGAAATTAGAATAGGTAATGACAATACAGAATAGAGATCCAAAAAAAAATTTCACATAGTTGGAAAAAAATACTGGTCCCTAAGGAGTATTACGAAAACCAATGTTGATATGGTATTTAAAATATAAACTTTTGAAATGTGTATCTTTCCAGTTCTGTCCTATGGAAGCCAAACATGGTCTCTCACAAAGTATCGAGAAAATAAAGTAAGAGCCTGGCAAAATGCAATAGAAATAAGTATGATAAGTATCATAAGAAATGATAGGATCAAGTGCATTGATATTTAGAAAAAAAAAAACAGGGCTCAAAGACTCTTCCATGCTAATAAAAAAATTAAAATGGAAATGGGCTGGACATGTGTTGAGATCTACTGACGACAGGTGGTCATATACTGTAACCGAGTGGACACCATATGACAATAGTAGAAACAGAGGAAGCGATGGAGAGATTCCTTCAAAAAAGAGGCTGGTCCAACATGGTGGAGAGCAGCAAAGAAAAAAAATTCATGATGGGAGAAGTAGTTAAGGATTTCGAAGCTCGCTTCCCACTAGAACTGGTTGGGACACCACCATATTGGGAAGTGTAAGACCATTACTCATCTTAAAAAGAGAAAGGCTAGTGCAAGGAAGATAAATGTGTATTTATTTATTGTTTAGTTGTATATATTATTTAGTTGCATAATAAAAGCTATTTTCATTTCATTTCAATTTGTTGCATTTAGAGAGCAAAATCTGCAATATATGGGACATTAAAATTTGTATCGATTAGTTTATTGATGAGATAATAAGGAGCATTGAAGATTTTACGAAGGATTTTGGATTATGTGGATTGGATACGAGAAATATTAAAGGTTAAGTGTATCCCCAAAGCTCCTTATTTTAAAAATGTATCAATTTATTAACATGTAAAGAAGTGTTTTGTAATTAATTGGGAGCTTCGAACGCTTGCCTTGTAAATGTTAGAGTAGTCGAAAACTTAATAAATTTAAATTTGAAATTAAGCCTTTATAGCCAGTGCCCCGAGAGATGGTTACGCCGGAGTGCTATTACACCTAGAACCGCAGTAATCTAGAGCGAGCCATAGAAGACAATGGCCGTCATCAGTGGCTCCTCCTGGCGGTGCCTCGGCCAATATCGTCCCCTCCAGCCCCCTCAAGAAGGAAACCCCGGCTAATTCTATTAGTAGATAAGGCGGTCAGGGGTGGCGCGTGCCGTCCAGTTACACAAAGGATTTTCCTCGTCCTGCTGGAACCTGGAGCCTCCAGGTGAGAGGAAAGGCGGCGGTTCACCTGATACCCTTGCTCACCAGACCCTCCCACCCTGGGTCATTGTTACATTGTTACATCCACTAATTAACTCCTGCTTTAGCTCGTCATGCTAAAACCGCAAGGTACGCCACCTTAGCAGCTATCCACCTCTGCAGCTATATCACCTTTGAGCAGCGGGCAACCGCCAAGTGTAGAGATTTTCCGCTTAGCAGACAATTGTGTAACAAGGGATCTGAATACCACCTAGTTTTAGAAAGTTCAAATAAGATTATTAAAAAAAAAAAAAAAAATGATTCTATCATATATTTCCAATAGAAATCGGTCAAAATTTAATGTTTATAAATTGCGATAAAACATGTTTTTGTTTATTATTTCAAATAAAATTTGACCGCGCCGACAAGTGGTGCGATTGTAAAAAAATACAGGATTGCCGGCGGTCACACCGCGATAATTTATTTTATTTTATATAATTAAATTTATCAGATAACCTATCTCATGTATTAGTTTCGCTCCCTAGATTTTTTTGGATTCGTGGTTATGTTTATTTAAATGAATAGCGAAGCTTGAATTCGGCCTATTATTATTATATTGCCATATTATTATCAGGTTTTCAGACTTTATAATTTAGAGAGGGGCCTGCGTGCTTTGTATGAAACGACAATAATAAATAACATTAAACTGTCATTAAAAGTTATATTAATGAAATAAAATGAGAAACTGGCTGGAAGAAAGAAATGTTCCTCTTCATTAGAACTAATCATTTCCCTTGCTAATTACTATAGTCGGTGGAAGCCCCTACTGCCTGCGAGCCTGCCCCGCGGAAAACTATATTTTTATTTATTTTTTAAATATTTTTACAGGCTATATTTTGTAATGTTACTTATTCTAAATGCTAAATTTTCATTTTTGTGTCCATGTGTTACTTCCGATATTCTTTAACGAGGGTATACAGAACACATTAGAATTATTAAAAAACAGAATTTTAAATATAATTTAATACAGTTTTGTATTAGGTAGGGAATGTCCAGCAAGAATTTAATAAAAATCACATTAGAGCTAAACCCTATCGAAAACAAGACGTAAATAACGCAAGGGGCAGATATAGTCCTTATTAATTAAAAATCTGGTTCATCGAAATTTGCGTGGCAGTAATGTTTTTGATAGTGCTTGCTTTTAAAACCAGTTTAAACGCTCATGCCATTTGCACAAACTGGCTTGCACAGGCCAGTTAGTTCAAATCAAGTTGAAAGACGGTTTGCTGTTCACACGTTCAGTTCTGTTTGCTCATTTGTGAGGTAAAAACCTCTGTATTTTTGTTGAAAATGCTATGTTAAACAAAGAACTATTAATTCTTGCAGCGGCTGCGATTTTCATTACTAAAAAAAGAAGAGCAAATCAAAGGTCACTAAAAGAAAATGGTGTAAACCATGGTTGCTGAAGAGGGATGAGTTTTATCTTACCAATGTATTGAATGAATTACGTAGACGGCCCGACGATTTTCGCTATTTGGACCAAGTTACATACCGGTTCTTGCTAAGTTACCTGCTATTACGCCCAAAAGCCAGGAAGAATACTGGTTTCGGATCTGCCAGGATCTGACGATTTTTAGTGGCTGGAGGACATACTTAGCCTTAGTGCTTCAGGATACTATTTGGAAATATTCCAGGATTAAACGATATTTCAGATGGTGGGAGGACATCTTTAGCCACTCTCTTTCCTGTTAAATAGTTAGTTTTCGTCCTTAATTTTGGTCGCTGCATTCTTTGCTTTTCAGTTTCCTTCAAAAAAGTATACTTCTCAATGAAGTCTCTAAGGAATTCTTTTGACATTTTGAACCCAAAAGATTAATAATAGCACGATCTGTTTTTTTAATTGTTTGTTTTTATATTTTTTTTCTAATACGTTTCATATTCCGTTGTTGAAGTATATCGGGACGTAATAGGTAAAAAAGAATGAAACCTTTAGCTGAGAAAATGAAAAAAATCAATTGGGTAGGGTTTGATGTCTGTCCGTGTATTTTCAATATAATATACTTAAACTGCGTTAGTGTCTCCCTAAATCAGCGTTATACTGCCTCACTCTATTCACTTATTTAGGCTAAGTGCTACTATAAATATCTTCAACTGCTCTATGCTAAATGAAAATTCTCTTTTGTTGTTACTATAAATCCCAGATTGAACTACTGATAACCATAGAATGAACTACTGATTATTTTAAAGTTTATCTAGGTAGAGGGAAGATATCGATTTTTTAAAAATGTCGTATATGTAAATTAACATTTCTTTGCCTTAAAATAACATTTAAAGTTTCTTAATTACTTTCAGCCGCTCTCATAAGTAAAGAACTTATGAGATTTATAAGTAAAAGATAATTTTAACTAATAATTTATTTATTTATTGATAAAAATCTTGTAATAAATTAGCAATTGAGCATAATTTTTTCAATGATATTTTCACTCATGGCAGTAATTTTTAACCAGTTTAAAGTTGCACTGATAAATAGTTCAAGATTATGTGTAAGCATAATTGGGAATCTAATTTTTAGTTTGAATTTATGAATTTGTAAATTCATCCAGATGGAAAGAAACAAAAAAAAAAAACTCTTGGGAATAATGAACTGCATTATCAGTATTTACAACTAAAGACCCATGGATCATATTTTTACACACAATATCAAAAAGCAAAGGAAAGATATTTTTATTTGGTAAAGAGTTTTATTTTTTTACTCGGCAGAAATAATTTTATCTGGTTGGATTTCAATATCAAACCATAAAAGTATATGGCAGTTTGGCAAACTCCGTTTCTGCCGCTCAACATTGTACATTTAATTTTTTACTACATTATTGCTAAACCTTTCTAGAACTATGAAGATTATGTAGTTAAAATTTGGTACAGATCGACAATGGAAAAAAGTATTGCTAACTCAATGGTCTAGCCACATATCGGTCGATTTTTAAGTTTACTGGGATCCACCATGTCGCACCACATATTTAAATCTTTTTTTAATAATTCAATTGAATATAAGTAAACTGTATTATTAATTTCAAGCTCTATATAACACCGTGCCTTTGTAACCTATCATGTAGAATGGCGCTCGCCACCTATCGGTCAATTTTCAAACTTCACTATTATCCAAATATTATCGGGTTTTTTTATAATAAATTAATTGAAAATCAATAAATTTTATTATTTCTAAAACTTCCTGAAACTATAAAGATGACGTGGTTTAATTTTGGTGCAGATTGGTTCAGTAGTTTTAATATGTCCTATTCTGATTTTTTTTTTTTTTTTTAAATTTATTTATTAAAATACACAACTATTTACAATATAAACAACCAGTAAATGTTTGTAAAAATGAATACAATAACTTGTAAGTAAACTACTAATTAGTTGCACTTCCCCAAAAGTTCTTCATCAGGTCCCTATGCTTCTTTTCAGTTGCCTCAGAGGATTATTGGGTATCGGGTGGAGAGTTTGGGGACTAGTGGATTAGAGTAGGCTGGTAACTTATCATGGAAGGAGAAGTATTTAGTTTGGACCAATTCATCTACATTTAGGATCTTTACATCATTATGTAATTAACATAATGTTATGTAACATATTTAGGAGCATTAAGGATTTCGCTAAGAATTTCGGATTGTAAGGTTTGGACACGAGTAGAATTGGAGGTTTAGTGGAGTCCCAATGTTTTACTCCTTATGTCCAAATAGGTCTTATTACTGTCATTTATATGTCTTTTGTAATTAATTGGAATCTTTGAACGTTATTCTAGTAAATAGTGGAGGAGTGGATAATTTCTTGCCGTTATGGTCATGTATATGGATTCCAAGTTCGACGTTTGTCCAGATGAAGTCAGGATCTGTTCAACTGAGATCAGTAGAATATTATGAAAGTCATTTTTAAAAATTTAATTTAATGTTAATGCTAAACTTAACAGGCAAGAAACTTCTCCTCGTATCCGACTACTCCAAAATTTAATAGTCAAGTATGCAATGCTCCCAAAAAATTACAAAACGCTTATTTTCATGACAGTAAAAAGACCCATTGGGACATACGGAGTTGAGCTTACAATAATTCTCGTATCCAATCCTTACAACCCAAATCCTTCGTAAAATCCTCAATGCTCCTTATTATGTCACAAAAAAACATATCTATAATGATCTTCATGTTCTGTTAATATGTTGCTGATTTGGTCCTAACTAGATACCTATCCTTTCATAGCATACTCAAATTTACTTGTTGTATTTAATTTATACAGTTGTAAATATTAATAAATAGTTTTATAGTTGTATATAGTTTTATTTTATTAATAGTTGTATACAAGACTAAAACGAAAAAAAAAACTGCCCGTCGCTACAGACCGCTTCAACAATTACGTTCAAAGCTCCCAATTATTTTTTTTTTAATCATTTACTGAGCAATTATTACAATCTGCCACAAATGTGGGTAATAAGTAATATAGATGACTTCATGATTACATTCACACAGTAGGTACAATAAGAGAAGAAAAATAAAATATAATAAATAAATAAATAAATACAAATAAAAATCCCAATTAATTATAAAAGACAAATTTACATGACTGTGATTAGATCTATTTGGACGTACGGATTTGAGTTTTGGGTCTCCACTAAACCATCCAATTCATCTCGTATCAATCTTTACAATCCAAAATCCTTATTACTTTGTCACCAATAAACTTATCTTAAAGTTCCATATGTTGCTGATTTAGCCCAAACCAGACTCCTATCCTTTCATAGTAAGCTCCATAACTACATAAATCTTCTAATTTATCAACTTGCTTCCCACACTATTCCCAATAATCGTCCGAGGCGTCTGAAAAGAAGATGCCCACAATACCATCTACCGTAGAATTTTTATTGAAGTGATACTGATGAGTTCTTTTCGAGTTTTGACATGTTATTGTAATAGTTATCAACACATTTACTTGATGTATATATTTTGCACAGTTGTAAATTTCAATAAATTGATATATAAAAAAACAAAAAATTGTTATACAGGGTGGCTAGAAAATAGATGCGGGGAGATAGTACAGGCTAATCTGAGTCGATTTTACTCTAAGAACTACTGTCCGAAAATTAGCCGTTTTCGAGTTATACTAATTTTTAAAATTTTATTAAATTAACGTCCTTCAAACGTTTAACAAGCCACAACACTTAAAAAAAACTTTTTTGTGGGGTCGCATGAAAACTTTAGTACCTGATTAAAATCCTATACCCACAATAGAAGACTTCAGAAACATTACAATACAAGCAGCACAAGAAATTCAATCCTCTCTTAGGAATTCGGCAGTAGTAAAATTAGCTGTTTTAAGAAGAGTACGTATGTGCATTAGAAATAGAAGGCGCCACATTGAGAATGTATTATTAAAATAAAAAATGTAGTTTCATAGAAATTATCCTATTTTAAATACTATTCCTAAATGATTTTGTATTTGTAGTATTTTTATTGCTTTTTCCCTCCACCTCTTTAATAGTCATGTTTGCCAATTTTTAACCGATTTGTGATTTTTATACCTCATTTAAAAGGTAACGAAAAGTAGCTGTTTTCCAATTATTTTGTACGAAAATTTTGTAGTTGATTTTTTCTAGTAAATTGAGTTTTTGAGATGAACGAAGATTTTTTTGAAGCTCATTGCATGAGATAACGTCAATAATGTACATTTGAGTATCAATTTTTTGTATTTCAGAATATTTTATTGTAAAACCAAAAAAAAAAAAATTATATAAAACACCCAATTTTTAAGTTGTATGACTTGTTAAACATATGGACGACGTTAATTTTATAAATTCTTAAAAATTAGTATAACCTGAAAACGGCTAATTTTCGGACAGTAGTTCTTATAGTAAAATCGACTCAGATTAGCCTGTACTATCTCCCCGCACCCTCTATTTTCTAGTCACCCTGTATATAATGTTTACAGCTGCAAATAAATAGTAAACAATTAAAAATTCAATTTAATGTTATATAATTAGGATTAATTTATAGCCTAGGACTATGAATATACTAAACTTGGATTAATTTTTCTTTCATAAGGGGTTGTAACAGATCCTAATTCTCCATTCATTGTTGGCTTTATTCAATGTTTTGTTGATTGGAATTCGTTAGGAACTAGAGCCGGGATCCAAAATTTAAATAGAGATTACTATTCAAACTGACTAACCTAATTTGAATTGTGGAGAATGGAAAGGAAAACCCGGGCGGGACAATGGACATTACCCCAAGTCCCAGTGAGATGTGTCAACCAACTCCTCTAATCACTGGATTGTTTAAGTCGCTTGATTACGCCATTCTCTGATAGCCTTCCTTCCTCGAGCCTCGGTTCAACTTTCTAAATAATACTCCTTTCAATCAGATGATGCCAGCCCTACTTTCGTGGCTCTATCTAATTATACATAGTTCTGCGGTATTCGAGTAATGAGGTTATAATGAATAGATATTTGAATAATTGTAAGAACTAATCATCTTATTGATGACAAAATAAGGTCTAATAGACTCACTTGTTTTCATAGTTTGCTTAGTTAAAGTTGTTGAAATAATATGAAGACCCAGGAAAAATGGGGAAAAAAAAGAAAAGAAAAATTAATTAGTGCAACTTAGTCCATTTTGAAAAAAAAATAACTCAAGTTACTTTTGCCTTCCAAAAATTAAAATTAATTTTTCAAAAGATATTATATTTCCCCTGGTAATTGTTTACCACTGTATAAAATTTCAAAACCAAAAAGCAATTCCTTATGTGTAAGAAATAATATTATGTGCATTACCAAACTGTTTCTGTTTGAGAAAAAGAGGCAAAATCACTGTAGTTAAATTATTATTTTTTTTACCATTTAATTTTTGACACTTACAGTTGCTAAAACGGAATAAATTGAAACCTAAAGTAATAAATTTGTATCTAAGATATAAAGACAGGCCTAATAGAAGTTAGGGGAAGTAGCACACAACAGTACCTCCTCTTGGCATGTATTAAAAAAAAGGAATTATTTGAGTAAATCTATCATCCAGCTTCTTTTCTTTTCTGAGAGTAGAAAAGTCTCTCAGAATCTTTTGTGAGATTTCCTGGTATGTCGGTCGTGGCCTTGTCATTAACGAGTACTTTATTAAGTCCACGAAGTCTGCTGGGAAATCGTCTATAAAGGTTTTATATATATTGGTTTACTGTGGGTACTTGTAATTCTGAGCAAAATATGTGGTTTAAAATATACCAAGGTGTCGAACAGTAAATTTAATTTAGTTTAATAGTTAAAAAAAAAACAAAGCATCGCCATTTTTATTTGGTGATAATTTTTATTTGTCAGGAATAATTTGATTTCATATGGTTGGAATTTGACTTCTAACCATAAAAGGTACATGACAGAGTTGAAAACCCCGTTACTTCCACTCGACATTGTACATTAAAATTGTTATTATTGTAAATTATACCATCGCTAAACCTTCCTAGAACAATGAAGATGATTAGATTAAAATTTGGTGTAGATGGATTCAATAATTTTACCATTGTAAGCTCTATTACTGAATTGTGCTAACCACACATCGGTCGATTTTCAAACCACTGGGATCCACATGTCGCACCACATATTTAAATCATTTTTAATAGAATAATTGAAAAAAAAAAATTATATTGTCAATTTCAAGGTCTATAACATCGTACCTTTATAACCTCTCATGTTGAATGTTGCTTACCACCTATCGATCAATTAAAAATTCAACTAATATTCATAAATGATCGCTTTTTTATTAAAAAATTAATTGAAAATCGGTTGATTTTATTATTGCTAAACCTTTCTGTAATATTCACATTTTATCGTTTTTTTTAATAACAAATTAACTGAAGATTGATAAATTATATTATTGCTAACCTTTCCTTCAACTATAAAGATGATTTTGCTCGACTTTGGTTCAATAGTTTTTGTGGTTAGTGATCACAAATGAAAATGGCTTGTCCTTTTATACAGTAGTATGGATTACGTTCAAAATACTCTTTACGATGCCATTTGCATAATTATTATTTTTAATAAGTATAAAAATATCACTGCTACTGACAGGCATCTGAGGTATACTATACTCCAAAACTAACTATCTACGAATATAAACCAGTATAGGACAGACAGCAGAATATAACTCTCAGGCTGAGTTGGGCAAAACCAATCATAGCTATTTTACAACTAATTTCCTGTAATCAATATTTCACTCAAATAATCATAAGTTTACTAAAAATTACTGAAAGATTAAATAATTATTAAAATAGGTCATCGATTTGAGAAAATTAATTGTCAGATAGCTATGATTAAATTTTGCCCAACTCAGCTCTCAGACACTAGTTTGTTATAATCCTTTTTTTTAACATATAATTATTATTATTTAATGTTTTTGGGTATTAATATTAATTATTTTCTTGAAGGTGCAAAATACGAGCCAGTGCTGGTGGACAACGCTTACAAGGTGCACATGAAGCTAACTATAAGGGCGGTCAGCGAACAGGACTACGGCTCCTACAAGTGTGTTGCTAAAAACTCCTTGGGTGATACTGATGGCACCATCAAAGTATACAGTAAGTTTTTTTTTTTCTAATTATATCCTTTGTTATTAATACAATTTGTATTAACACTTTATTTTATTAGTAAACGATTATATGTGCCATTTATTTTGAAAGTGGAGCAAGTCCATTTTTTAAAAAAATGGGGATGATGTTATTATAATACAGATAAAACTTGTTATATTAAAATAAAATTCAGCTTCTAGTATTTGGGAGAAGGAAGTTTCAGCTCTTAACAGTATTGAAAATATACTTATTTTGAATGTGGTGTAAGTCTATCTTAGATTGAATAATTCTAATTAAAGTTCATCATGAATATTTTAAAATGTTGTATGCTGAATAAAGTTTATTTAATTACTTAAAATGTATAATTTCATTAAAATTCTTAATTAAACTGATTTTTTTTTTAATGTCATATTTTCTACTAGAATATTATTTGTTTTGCTTTAATTTTTATCAAACAATAAAATATTTATACAAATTTGTGTAGTTTTTCTTTATTTAAAAAAAAAAGAAGGCTGACGCAACGAAAAAATGCCCAATTAAATGAAAGATTACAATACTTCATTAATTTTCAAAATGAGGCAAGTCCATTTATTTTTAAAGAAACTCTTATTGTTTTTAGTCTAGACTGTAAACACTATTGGATTATAAACTAATATTATATTATCTTGTACTAAAAAATATATCTATTAATACTTACCAATATTTTTAAATTTATTGAAATGCAAACTTTAAATATCTGATCATAAAAAAAAATAGATGTGTCCCGGCTCTTATTTATTTATTTATTTGAAGAATAATAGATATTTATCCTCAAATTAAATAACAATCCACAACTAATTTATACGTCCGATATCTCCAAAATCCCTCAAATCTGTCCCTTGTAAAATAATGCAAAAAATGGTTCCTAGTAAATTATTTTTGGGAACTAGAAAACTGAAAATTAAGATTTTCAAATTGATGTAGTTTTACATCATTCAGATTAACGATTAATTAAAATTTATACTTCGAAAACAAACAACACATACTGTCTGTGTATTCCTCTAAATCTACAAAACAATATAAAATCATTCAACAATTACGGAAGGGGAAAATTAATGGTAGCATGCTATAGTTTATTTAAAAACTTATTAAAGAATAGGAAATGGGTCCAATGTATCAAAGGTTTTAATGGTATTCCCCAAGGGTCAGTGTTAGGCCCTTCTCTTTTCATAGTTATAAACAATATTATAGATCACATAAAACATCCGCTTCATTCTTGTTTAGTTGCTAACGATCTATTTATATATATAAATATATATATATATATATAACCCACTGACACATCAACTCAAGACAAATTTGATTGAACTAATGAACCGCGGAACACCAACTAAATTGATCTGGGTCAAAGGCCATAGTGGAATCGAAGGGAACGAGCGAGCAGATTTACTGGCAAAGGCAGCTGCTCACGATTCAGAACTAGCTATAGATTACAACCGCATTCCTATCTCATTTATTAAGCAACATATTAAAACAGACTCACTTACTGAATGGGACAAACTTTGGAACAACTCAACAAAAGGACGACCCTTGCACAAATACATCCCAAACATCACACTACAAAATCACGATACACCAAAAAGTACACATCACAAATTTACACAACTGCTAACGGAACATGGACAAACTAATCACTGCTTTAAACGATTTCACTTCAAAAACACAGACACATGTGAATGCGACGGACATACTCCACAAACATTTCATCATTTACTATACAACTGCACCCTTTACGAATACAACAGATATTTACTGATAAAGACAGTACTGATGAATGGGGACACATGGCCTTCTCCGGAAGCAAAGCTATTTAAAAAATATAAAAAACCTTTAGTGAAATTTGCTACATCAATTGGACCTCATTCATGAAGAAAGAAGACCACCCCTCATCAAAATATAAGAAAAATACTTGAAGACACATCAGAAAATCAACTTGTCTACTCGTTTTTTTTTTCCTCTCTTTTTTCTATTATCTTAGACGTATTTTTTTTTTTTTTTTTTTTTTTTTTAATTATGCCTATTTTTTGTTCATGATTTTTTTTCTCTTTTTTTTATTACTTTTCTTATTTTTTCCCGTTTGTTATAATTTCTATATAGAACTTTTACAATTTGTAATTCATCATAATTAAAAATAATATCACACCTGTTAATTACAGGTAGTATGCAAATATGCATAGAACCTGTAAAAATATCAAAATAAACGACCTTTCCATAGGGTTACAATGGAAGGGAAAAATATATATATATATATATATATATATATATATATATATATATATATATATATATATATATATATATATATATATTGTAATGATAAAGTTCGGTCAACAGTCATACAAAAAATAGTTGAGGAGCTTCAACGCTGGACTTAAAAGCAAACTTTTATTTTAGTTTTTTTAATAATTATTGTTTTATTGAATAAATATTACAATCTGCTTCTCTAGAGGGCAATAAGTAATATGGATGACAAAGAATCCGTTCGTACAATATATACAATCAAATTAATTAAGAAAAAAAATCCTATAACTATATAAGATACAAAATATAGTAAATATTAATATAAAAAGCACCATCGTACTATGTATACAATGTACACAAACTTACCAGAAACCCCAGACCAAGTTTCTTTCTATTAAATACTAGTTCTAATAAAATGCATATGGGGAGAAAAAGCACTAGGTTACGTTCATAAAAAGATGGCTGGTACAAAGACAGTCAATGTTTTTATTGCAAGGTATTTCTTTTATTCCTGTTATTATTATTTTATAGTTTAGTTTGAAATTGTTAGCGTCTCTATAATTTAAGCGTTATCAAGCAGATGAGTACCTGCTTATTTGGTGATGTATGAGGATAAAAGGTGGTAACCTGTGTTTGCATATTGCTAGATTTTATACTTAATATTTTTACTGGGAAGTCAAATTTTTATGAAGGAGAATACAAGGAACATAAATGTTCTAGAATATCAGAAGATTTACTGCGCATATTGTTAAACTATAAAACTTTTTATATTGAAATTTTTAAAACTTTGATAGCAGTTAAAATTTTTTTTCATTTTTATGGGTAAACAAAAAAATGTTTTTCTTTTTCTACTACTTACGTGATTTTTATTCTTTAGAATTTAAAACCATTGTTATGAAAACTCTATGGTTGACAGTATGATGTAATAGTAAAGAAATGATTAGGGATGGAGTCAAGTATAATTAATACGTCCAAGTTTTTAAATAAAAAAACTTTATATTTGGAGTATCGAGGATTTCTTTCTCCTTCTCAGATACCTTGCAGGTCTTCTTCAGTTAGCCAAGTATTCAACTAGACCACAATCACCCTGAAGAAGACCTGCAAGGCTGGTCGAAACGTCGGCACTCTAAGTCTAAATTTTTTTTATTTAAAAACTTGGATGTGTTAATTATACTTGACTCCATCCCTGAACATTAGTCGATCCCGCTACCGAGTGAATTAAGAAAACGAAAAGTAAGTGATTTGATATCTTGTTTGAAAAAAGAACAATCCATGTTCACAAGACCAGCCAAACAATCAAAAGCTGCTACGATCGCGTCATTTAAAATATCTCATATTTTGGCGAAACACAAGAAACCATTTGAAGATGGATCGGTGGTGAAGGAAGCATTTATTGAAGCGGGTGAGACTTTATTTGGAGATTTTAAAAATAAAACAGAAATCATGTCTGCTATTAGAGAACTTCAGTTATCTCTTCCGACTGTCACAAGGCGTATTGAAGTCATGAGTCAGGACATCGCAGATAAACTAAAACATGATATCATGGAATGTACATACTTTTCTTTACAGTTCGACGAATCCATCGATATGACAGACACTGCCCAGCTGTGTATTTTTATTCGGATGGTATTCAATGACATGTTGGCTAAGGAAGAATTTTTGACAATCATTCCTCTGAAGGGGAAGGCCCGTGGCGAAGATATATATGACGTTTTCTTCAATTTTGTAAAAAACTACGAGCTACCAATATATAAATTAGTGTGCATTACAACCGATGGAGCACCAGCAATGACTGGAAACAAAAACGTTTTTGTGGCATTGTGTCGAGCTAATGAAGAATTCCCTTCATTTTTTTCATTCCATTGCATTATACATCAACAAGTTTTGTGTTCAAAAGTTTTAAACACGGAGGAAATTATGGGCATTGCAACAAAAATTGTGAATTCCATCCGTGCACGTAGCTTGCAACGGCGGCTCTTTCAGTTGCAGTTGGAAGATAGGGAGTCAGCTGAACACACTGATTTAGTTCTTCACACGGACGTCAGGTGGTTGAGTCGCGGAAAATTCCTAGAAAGGTTTCAAGAATTATTGCCCGAAATAACAGCTTTTCTAGACGAAAGAGGTGATGACACTCAGATTTTGAAAAACGAAAAATGGCTAAATGATTTGGCATTTTTGACTGACATCACAATGCACTTAAACACCGTTAACTTGGAGCTTCAAGGTAAAGGAAAAACTATTATTGAGATGATTAGCGCAGTAAACGCATTCAAAAGTAAATTGCAACTTATGATAGATCAACTGAAAAGAAAGGATCTGAAACATTTTCCGTCTTTGAAAGCAAGGATTCCTCAGTTGAATTATGATACGTATGAGGCTGAATTATCAAATATTTTGGGACAATTCGAAATGCGTTTTTATGATTGCAGTAAATTGGAAAATATAGCATCATTTATGAGTTATCCTTTTTCATGTAAAAACATTGAGGAATTAGCTACTGAAATAGCAAGTCAGTTTAATATGAACTCATGTTCTGTTGAAAATGAGTTGGTGCAGATTATATCAGATATACATCTCAAAGCTACAGCATCTGATACAAATTTCTGGTGTTTTATATCTGAAGATAAATATCCGAATGTAAGGCAAATCGCCCTTCAACTGACGGCATTTTTCGGGTCAACTTACTTGTGCGAGTCTGCATTTTCAAGTTTGAGCACCCCTGCTCTACTATAATAAAACCATCGTGCTCTATGGTTTGACGCTATTTGGATGCAAGCTGTGGATTTCCTTAATGATACTACTCTTTGGGCTTAGAATTGAAGTACTCGTGAACTCTATTTTCAACTTTATTGAAGTTGAAAATGAACCATTGACCTGAACAGGTGATAGTCTGGAAGTGTCCGATTGGAACTAAGTGCTGGGTAAGGGATATGCTCGATTATATATCAAATCAGCTAGTTTTTCTTTTATATTGAAATAGGACTGTGCCCTGGAGGTTATCTTGTTGAAACAGGATCTATTTCCTCTTGACTAAACTTGGATATCGCAAACAGAAACATCCTCTGCAGATGTTCCGAATAGAGTTCTGAATTGATGGAACGACCTCCAGATAAGAACTTGTAGTATATGTCATCTTCGTATTCCTTATTCTCTTTGAATTCACACGTCTTCATTAAATTTTTAGAACCTCCTTCGCATTGTCTTTCTATTTAAAGAGTCTTTCTCCTTGAATTCATACACTAATCGATCTGACTGAATCCATATGGCCTCAGATGGAACGAAATTATGAAATGTCATTGTGAGAGATTTACTGATTGGGGGTATGCTGTTTATCAAATCAAGCATAAACTTCTAATCAAAATTTTTAGGTCCCAAGTGTAAGCAAATTAGGAATTACGATTCGAATTCCATACACAATAAAAACGGTTATTTTTTTCTGATTCTTCATATTGTTTAGGTAAAAAATAAAATAAACCTGCAGCACTGACAACCCATGAAGGCTCTTTGGTTCAGTACTTAGGTAAGGAAGTACTGTTACTGGGACAACGGTTGTAAAAGCAGGAGATTTGGCCTCGATCTCGCTCAACCGTCAGGTTTTCTCCATTTAAGGTTACCCACTTTGTAGAGGCTGGGTGTGCCCCAGGAGGGTCTCCCGACCTCAAAGGCAAGCCACAACCGAAATAACAGATAATATTATTTTTTATTATGTTATTAGGTAACTTTTTTTTATTACGAATACAACGTTTGAAATCATAAAAAATTTAGTAAAATATTTCAAACAGAATTTTTATCATTTTGACCTTAAGCGTCAGAATTTTCAAATATATCTAGTTGTATTTACATTTCGAACGTTTTAATAGATAGGGAAAATTTAGATACATGTGTCAAGTAGAGTAAAAAATAACTTTTTTTAGTTATTAGTTTTTATAATTTAAATATATAAAAATTAATAGCTTATAAAACTCAAATTAAGAAAACCACTTTATTCTAGTACCTCTGCTATACATAACTTACAAGCATGACATACCCGTTACAAATGAGACTCTGACAGCACATATGCGTTATTACAAGACAACGAGACCCCACGCATGCCTCTCAGACTTTACATGGAACTATGGAAAATAAGGCTGAAGTACAACAAATCTCATGACATCACATTTTCACACAGAGAGACATGTCCCCCCGTTTCATCAAAAACGAACAAATTCCACAGACAGAGTACGTTACCTTGGCCTAATTTTTGACCTCAGGATGGCATGGGGCCCACACATATCTTCAAACCCAAAAAATTAAATCAAAGTCTAAGGCTACTTTATTCTGTAATTGGATGACATTCTAATTAATAAACCTAAAACAAAAACTCAATACCTACACTTACTAAAACCTATTTGGACATACGCCTCACAAATCTACGAAACTGGCAAAATGACGCATAATATATACGATATATATATATATATATATATATATTATCAATTTATTTTTTTAGCTATTTCCATTTTTAGTAACAGATTTGAGGGATTTCGTAGATATCGGACTTATAAAATTTGTTGAGGATTTTTATTTAGTTTGAGAATAAATATCTATGATATGTAACAGATATATATAATGATTTGCATTTAAATAAATTTAAAAATATTGGTAAGTATTAATAGATATATTTTTAATATTTTACTGTACAAGATAATTTAAGTTTATAATCCAATGGTGTTTGGACTGGTATTTAGCATTGCTAAATGGTATTTAGCACTGACTAAAAAAATAAGAGTTTCATTAAAACTAAATGGACTTGCCAAACTTTTACAATTAATGAATTATTGTAATATTTCATTTGATTGGGCAGTTTTATGTTATCATCCTTTTTTTAATAATAAAAGCAAAACACTATTCAAATTTGTAAAAAATATTTATTCATTTTATAAAAAGTGAAATAAAACAAAAAATATTCTAGTAGAAAATATAACATAACAAAAAAAAAAATCAGTTTAACTAAGAATTTCGATGAAATTATACATTTTAAGTTTTTACGTAGGTATAATTAAATGAATTTTGTTAAGCATAAAACATTTTAAAATATTCATGATGAGCTTTAATTAAAATGGTTCAATCTAAGATGGACTTACACCACTTTCAAATTTGTAATTGAATTATTAAAATAAATTTAATCTCCATTTTCAATACTGTTAAAAGCAGAAACTTCCTTCTTCCAAATACTAGAAGCTAAATTTTATTATAAATTGTTTACGCATAAAAAGATCGTAATAAGTTTTATCTATATTATAATAATATTATCCCCATGTAAAAAAATGAAATCTTAAAATGTTAATCTTTGTAAACGAGAATTAGTGAAATGAATTATATTATTGTACATTATCTGAATTATAATTTGGATATAAATGCTACTTGCGGTTTAATAATTTATTTCTTGAATTATTATTTGTTTTTAAGTAGCAATTTATTTTTAAACTGAGCTATCGATACAGAGAATAGAGAATCGATTTTTTGGTATCGGTACCGGTATCGAGTATCGAAAAATTACCGACACATCGACGGATTAAATAATTACCGAATCCCAAGAGAAGTAATCAGTGGTGAACCGTCGGGTAAACATCTGGGGGGTAGGCCGAGAAGTAGACTTTGTAGATGAATGTGTTCAGAGATAGGTGGTGTCACCATCGATCCTTCAGGTCTCCTAAGCATTTATTTATTTATTTATTTTTATAATGCTTTTAGTAACTTCAAACTAGGAAAGTTAAATAAGTAAAATAATTAACGTCTAATTACAATTATATATTTCTACAAAAATAAAATTAGTCATTTTTATTACTACTAGCTTACCTTGGCTATTAGGTACCTAGATACCTAAAGTAGGTCAGGATTCTCGAGAATACCTCCTTCCCGGTTGTATTATAAAAGAAATAAAATGACAAAGCCATTATTCAGCGATAAACCGGCGGCCGACTAATGATTGAAATAAAAAAGCAGGGCTGAGCAAAAAGCCTTGCGAGACCCCGCCGGCTGATAGCTGAGGAATACACTTTACGACACTAAACTCAGATGACACAGACAATAAACTCTTTTTTCCTCTCTCAGGGGGCATTTTCTTCACCAAGAGTTTTTTCTTTTTTTTTTTTTTTTTTTTTTCTTTTTTTTTTTTTATTTCGTCTCCCTGGCGGAATAATTATTTGAGCCTTCTCAGCAAGGCAATAATATACTTTTGTCGAATTAGCAATTTGAGAAGAATTAACGTAATACTCTGGAGTGTAGAAGAATTCGTAGTAATGTATAGGAGAAATGTGACATACCCCTAGCCCAGCCATAACAAGTTTATTTACTTATTTTATTTATTTGTTTGTTTTTTTATTCTTTTCCCAGAGCGTTGGAGAGTTCGTAGGAATTTATACGAGAAATGTGACACCTTGCCTAGCCATAAGCAGTTTATTTATTACTATTTTATTTTTATTTTTCTATATTTGTTTCTTTATCGTTTACCCTACGAAGGATGCGCGTATTTGGTAATAATACATCACGCCCCATTTATTTGGCATAATACGTGATTTGATAGTTAAAGTGCAATATTAAAGTTAAAGTAATAATTGAGGCGGTAGGTGGAAAAACGGCACATAGCACAAAAGTGCGTTTTGAGAAAATGCATTCCAAAGTTTTTTCTTTAATGTTGTTGATTTCTTTCATTGTTGAGCTGTTCGAAAATAGCCTATCGATATGTCACAATTGAATATCTCATCGAAATGAGAACTGCAACAATGAAAAATGTTTCCAAATAGTTTAGAAAGAACGAGTTTTTGTTGGAAAACCGTTAAGTAAAGAGGTATAGGTATTCTTGAAATGAAAAAAAAAAAAAAAGATAATTAATTAATTATTTTGTTGAAGGAGATTTAATTTATTATCATTATAAGGCATAACTCCTATTTAATCATTAATATTTCACTCAATATGTTTCGGAGTCTTCGGCTCCATCTTCAGGTGATATAGCTTTCACTTAGTCCATTTATACTGTCTTAGGTAAGACATAAATTTAAGTATAATTGAATAAGATAAATTTGTACAGTTGATATATTGTTGTAGATAGATATGATTAAAGTTTTTAGATCTTGAAGATGGGCCGAAGACTCCGAAATAAGCTGAGTGAAATATTAATGATTAAATATGAGTTATGCCTTACAATGATAATAAAAAAATATATAATATTTGGACTATATAAAAAATATATTAAACTCAAATAAAAAATTACAATGTATAAAAAACAAAATTTGTTTCCAGTAATGACTAAAAGATAGGGAAAGTAAGAATACTTTGAACTAAAAACATTAAAAGTCGTCTATCTGCTGCTGTTTATCATCAGAATAAATGTTTTCATCAGCAGTAACACACGAATTAAACATAAACATTAGGCAATATATTATAGTTATAAGTAGTTATAGTTATAAGGTTACCAATATAAACTGGGTTCACTTACGGCCTACTTATTTCTTATTTCAAAATTAATGAGATATCTCATTCAATTTAAGATACCTTATCTCAAGATATCAATCTATTATTTTCAGAGGATATTATGCGTTTTATCGAAAAAGAGCACATGACGGCTATATACCCTTTTTCCATCTACCGCCTCAATTATAAATGAAATAACATATTTAAATGTAAAGAGGGGAGAATAGGAAAATTTACGAAAAAATATAAGAAATATTAGAAACAGTCATACGCTTGTTCTAATGATGAGAAAACGGCCACACAATACAGTATAAATACGAATCCAAAATACAATACAGTATAACAAACGTTTATAAAATGAGTTTTTCTAATATATTTACCATGAAAGAGAGAAAACGGTAATACGTCTTTAAACATAAAATTAACTGGTGGCTTCTTCCATCAATTCTTTCTCTTAAATACAATACAGTATAAATACGATACAAGATACAATATCACGCTCCTGATACTAAATCCTTTCCAAACTGAGGGCAATCGCATATTATGATAAAAAATACAATTAGGATTGATGAATTAGTTGCCACTTCTATTGGAATTATTTTATTAGAATACTAGTTTTGAATGCCAAGCATTCGTCTTCAAGTCTACAAATACAAAATTTTCAAGATATCAGGACTATGTTACATGGATTATATATACTAAAGTTTTCAAAAATGTAAGACAAGAAATCAAATATTGGTACTCACCTAAGGAGATTTAACAGATATCTGAAATATATCCATCGTGGAATTAGGAAGGGTGCAGGTAGCTTAAATTTTTGGGGTTTACCACAGGATTTCCCATATGACTCATTGGATTTTTCCGTTCCTATTGGAAACGAATTTGAAATGGGGCTATTGGAAATGTTTATTTGGTCATTAAAACAAAAATCTCGATCGGTTTTGAACGATTTTATTATTTCTAATTTTATTTCTAAGCAACCTGCCACGATAGATATATTTCAGATATCTGTTAGATCTTCTCAGGTGAGTACTAATGTTTTATTTCTTGTCTTACATTTTTGAAAACTTTAGTATATATAATCCATGCAACATAGTGCTAAAGTGTTGACAATTTTGTATGTTTTAGAACTAAAGATGAATGTTTAGCATTCGAAACTAGTATTCTTATAAAATAATCCCAATAGAAGTGGCAATTAATTCATCAATCCTAATTGTATTGGTCCTTCTTTACTATCATTCATTGTACTGCTGAGTGCTACTCTCCCACACACATAACAGGTGTGAATAAGAAAATTAAAGCGAAAAAAAAAATTTATCTTCAAGATTATTTTATTAAATAGTAGTTTATTTTTAAACCGAGCTATCGATATCAAAGATTATTTTATTTCTGAATAATATTATTAATGTTTTAGTCCGTTTTTATTGTTTTTTTATGAAAATTTAATAAAACTGAACTTAATTTTCACGCTCGTGTTTCAATAGTCGGTTGATTGCTGTACTATCTGTTGATAGGCCTAGCCACTCATCAAGGTGCCCCATGTTCCCCGAAAGGTTATAAACCCCACTCACCTTCAACCGGAACTAATAGTCCCTAACTAAGGTTTTCCAACCACGCATCAATGGCTCTAATGCCGAGCCGAATCACACCCGGCCACCAAGTCCCCGATGATCTCGCCAGATGATCTAGGCAATAGATCATTCAAATTTATTGTCTTAGAACACGGATGCAATTTAAAACTCCTTTCCTATATAAATGGTGTTGCCTGCCCTTCACTGCTTGGGCCTGATGTCATCATTAGCTGTAACGATAGTATGGCATGTCCCTGGTGTCGCTCCACCGGTGATCGTTCCTTTTTATTTCCTCTTTTGTTTTGTTTTTCTACCTTATTCTCAACCTTCTATACTTTTAGGATGGATAGAATAGTTTGAGACATTCCACAAACTCTCCTATAATGAAATCCTATTTCGGAAAGCTCAAGCCAACAGGTAGATGACAACTTATTTATCTCTGTTTTGGTAAATATAAAATGAAATGAAATGAAATGAAAATGAAAATGAAATGAAAAATAATATTTATTCTGGGACACCTTGTCCCCTAAGAATAAGACAAAAGTACAATAAAATGGTATAATTGTCTGGCTGCGTACATAACAGGCAGCAACTTATATAGAATGTAAATTATATACATATAAATATATAGGGTATAATTTTAGATTTGAAAAAATAAAAGTCTTTGGGTTTATATAAGAAAAACAAGATAAGAAAATAACAAAATAAAATAAAATAAAGAAATATTCTAACACTAATATATTACATAATTTCGGAAGATTGATAATTGAGGGGGTAGATGAATAAATTATGTTTAAAGGAGGTGAGAGAAGGAGCATTGCGGATCGAAATGGGTATGGAATTCCAAAATAAAGCTGCACGATTAATAAAGGATTTTTCAAAGGAAGCAGTTCGATGAGAAGGGATATACAAATCTATAGGCTGAGATCTGGTGTTCAAAAGATGAATGGAAGAACGAAAGGCACTTTAAGGATTGGAATAGAAAGGAACCAAGGAAGTATTGTCGCCGAAAACTTGGACCTCCTAATACATTGAGGTATTTAGATTATGAGGTTCTTGATGTTTTCTGTATCCAATTTAATAACCAATATAATATTTAACTAGCATACCCCATCGCGGGTTCGCCCGATCTCATAAATAAAGTACTTATTTTTACGCATGCCAATAATTTTAAACCTAGTTAAAATTGCATTGATTAGTTGTTTGAAGAATACGTAAAAGCATAATTAGTCATCCTATTTAATAAAAATAATTTTATCGATCCATCGGGTTGGATTTTAATTTCTAACCATATAAGTATATGTCAGTTTGACAAACTTTGTTTCTGGCACTCAAGACTATACATTTTTATTATTATTACAGTACAATTTATTATTATAAACCTTCCTTAAACTATCAAGAAATTGTAATAAAAATTTGGTACAGTTGGGTTTAATAGTTTCACCATTGCAAACTATATTCCAGAATGGTCACATATCGATCGATTTTTAAACTACACTGGGATCCACATGTCGCTCTATATATTTATAACTTTGGTTAATAACAATTGAATTGAAAAAAAGTAAATTTAGTCATCAATTTCTAGTTCTATATAACACGGTATCTTTGTAACCTCTCTTGAATAGTGCTCGCCACCTATCGGTCGATTACCAAACTTCACTGCGCACCACATATTTATCGCTTTTTTTATGGAAATATAATTGATAATGTTTGAATTTTATTATTGCTAAATCTTCCTTGAACTATGAAGATGATGTGGTTCTGTATTTGGTACAGATTAGTTGGGTAGTTTTCGCGGTTTGTGATCACAAACGAAAAATGGCTTGCCCTTTTATATAAATTGTAGTATAGATAAACAAAATTGGCATCCTATTTCATCCAATGTAGGACTATCGCAATAAAATATTAATATTTTTAAGCTGATATGAAGAGAGTGTTAAACCTGTAAAAAACAAACAAATTTAATCAATTTTCAAACGAACAGCAACTAGTTTTCCGGGAAGGAGAGAGGTTATTCGGCTTTAAAAAATATTTCGTTAGATTATCAGATTTGTTAAGGAGTATCCTTTCAGTGGTTCTTTGATTCATTGCCTTGCCGGTTTCCAACATTCTTGTTTTGGTGATTCAATTTTAAATTCTCAACATCATGCACGAATCGTCCTATGATGATAATTTTCAGTATTGTTCACTATATATTATACCTGTCATTCTCTGAGACAGTTTACAGAGTATGTTTCTTTATTAAAATTCAACTATTTGGAATCTGAAAATTGACATTTTATATATGTATATGCAATAGGTTTTACTTGGCGGCTTTTAAGATGGCAACTTCGAGGTTTTCCATGGTTTCCTTTTTAATTCCATGATCTGTCAAAAACCTGCAAGTATCACTATGCTTTCTTTTCAGATAGTAACAAAAAAATCAACAACGGAAGGGTTGAGTCAATAGTTTTCCATTCTTGTGTTTTGGATTCAAACGATATTTGAAGGGTGTTATACTAGAAGAGGAAATTTTACCATTTAAAACCAGATTCCTATTACATACTTATGATCAATATATGTATATATATATATATATATATATATATATATATATATATATGTGTGTATATATGTAATGATGTTTAAAGGCACCGGCCTTGATATCTAAAAAACATGTGTTATTATTAATTAATATTTTGTGTGTTAATTGAAAAGGTTAAATTTTGTGTAATTGCTTATATAAGAAAAGACTATATATAAAAACTGATTTTGTAGGTATGTATGGATTTGTGTGTCCATTTCATACATTATATTATTTACGAGAAAAATAATATAATTTTGTAAATAAAGATTTTGTATTTGTAGCAATTCAAAAGAAGTTTATAGTCTTTAACTTGAAGATCCAGGTTATAAACTTATATATATATATATATATATATATATATATATATATATATATATATATATATATATATATATATATATTAGGCGTGTTTTTTATCGACTACTTCTGTTGCCCTATTGAGGACTGAGTAATTCTCGTTGCCAATTTGGTCACTGAACGCCCAATGACCCTTAACGAACGGAGCGAGTCTGATGAACCGAAACACAGCAAACTAAAACCAAGAAACTAAATGTTCTTTGTTTACTTTTATGATTCAGATTAGGAATCATATCTATTAAAGTTATCAATGTTTGTTCTTAACTAGAGAAGAATAATGTGAATTATTCTATTTATTGAAATTTACTTCTGTATTCAACAAAATAGTAAATGTGAAGATAATGCACATGATGACACGTCAAAAAACCATTTTCTTTTAAGTCGTCTTGGAGGATTATCTGAATAAAAGTTGAAATACTAGTGGATTTGAATGGTTATAGAGTTTACTATGATAGAACAGATAACTTGTCCGAGCTAAATTAACAACATATGGAACATTAAGATCTTTATGGATTTTTGTTTGTGACAAAGTATGGAGCATTGAGGATATTTTGAAGGTTTTGGGATTTTAAGGATTGGATACGAGATGAATTTGATGCTTATTGGAGCCAAAGAGCTCAACTTCGTATGTCCAAACAGGTCTAATTACTGTCATGTAAATGGGTCCCTTGTAATTAATTGGAAGGTTTGAACGTTTGTCTAGTAAATGTTTAAGTTGAAAACAATCAACAGTTTCTAGTCTTGTATATTTGAATTCCAAGTAATTCGGTAGTTCAGGTGGAGTCCTAGTTAGCAAATCTGTTAAATAGGGTCAAATGTGATATCATGAAAGGACACTTCAGAGCAAGAAGGCATAGGTTTTCAACGACGGGTAATGGTTATTTAATGGGATTTGTTTGGATTTATTTTAATTCTCCAATATCGGCACCATTGCTGAAGGTTTATGATATGAGATTGGAATGTGTCCACAGGCAATGTAGGGACCAATAATTAACTGATAAAACATATGTGTCTTGTATTAAATAATCTTTACTAGGTTAATAATTCACAGTAATCGTTTGATTTTTCTCATTATTGTTAAATATTACCCATAGGCTCATATATAGACTAGTCTTCCTCTATTTGTACCTTTATCTAATTGAATGAACGGAGAAGGGTTGGCTACAGTTGATAGTTTACGGATTTGTTTGCAACGTTTTTTGGAAATATAAGCGTTCTTTGTTCTTTTTTTGTATCCAACAGAAGGTATTCATTATTGTTATTATTATTATTATTTTGAGCTCACACAAAGAATCGACCGTCACCCCTGTCTTCCGTTTCCTACCTCTCACTCCCATTCGTCATAGATCGTCCTCAACGATTAGATGTCCAGCCACTTCAGTCCTGATTTCCTTCCAAATCTTCTTATTTGGAATAAGAACTTAATTATTAACTACTTATTTTCCTTTTCCGCTCACTACTCTCGATTTCTTCATTAATTATTCTCCAATTTTATTTTCCCATCAATATTTTTTATTAACTTAATATGTTATATATAGTTAATGCTAACTTATATTTCCTCACCATTTATACGAGTACCACTTCTTCTCCTATTATTTTTAGACTCATTTACGAATATAATTTCACTTGTTTGTCTTTCACTAACTAAGAGCTCTTCAATTTATAATATTATATATATTTTTTTTATGATGATGCATCTTTTTTAATTAATTTTAATTTTTATTTGTTTTTTGTTTTTTTACAAAATATTTGTTACAACTTTATTTACAAAATATTTTTTTAATTATTCTTAACTTTTTATTTACAATTTTGTTCATTATATTTCATTTCCCTTATTTTTTTTTTAGTATCCAATTATTTTTATTTTTTATTTTTGCAATTATTTTATCTGTCTACTGGATCTTTTTATCACTTTTGTCTAACTTATTTAACTTAATTTTATATTTAATCTCTCCTTACATACAATTATATAAATATATAATATATATTTAATTTGCTATACTATGTTTAATATAAATATATATTAACATTATTATATTTATTTTTTATTTTTCTATTTTGATTCTGTATTCGACTATTTCTTTTTTTTATCCCTGATCATTTTTATTATACGACCGAAACGTTGGCAAATTAAAAATATTTTAATATCAGCATTCCTTATTCTCTTACTGATCCCTTTTAACAACTTACTTTATTTAACTCATCCAGTCATCTAATACAGCTCTGCAGTTATATATACTTTTATGTTAATTATTCTTATTTTGTATCAGCTATATCTTATATTATTTATTTATTTATGTTCGTTAACCATATTCTTTCATTGTTTTTAACTTTAATTTTTTTTTCTTTTCATACATTTCGTCTCTTTATCTTACCTCTTTTGAATTTATTTTTCGTCGTATCTATTTATTTTTTTCTTCTATCACTGAAGAGCGCTTAAATTGTGAGCAGAAATCTCGGAATAATATATTAAAACAATGTTATTGTTTGATTTCTTGACTTCACATCACAACTCTTTACTTCTTAATTACAATTTTATATCAGAGGTTCTTCTAGACATATTAAGTTGGTTGAGGGCTCAAAAACTTGTGTTATTTACTACATTTCATTTCTCCTTTCTTTTTTATTATTCATTCATTTATAATTTTGATTTGGCAATCATTTTATCTGTCTACTGTTGTGGGATGAAATAAAAATTTAGTAATAAAAATAACCGAGAACGCAGTTCAAGAACAATGAAAAATAAACCTTTTTTTTAAGCAATGCTCAAACATATTTATTTCATTCTATTTTATATAAAAGAAATAAAATTTCAAAATTTTATAAAAAAAGTAATAATTTCTTTACCGGCCTCTGGAGGCCTGTTTTCTAAAGCACACACACATATATTTGATATTTATATGGCGAAGTTTCATAAAAAAACATTTTATTCAAATGTTGACCATATAGCCTGTAGATTCCCTTTGTGAAACTTAGAATAAAAAAACCAAAAATAGAGATACTCACATTTTTTTTTTTTAATATATATTACGAATTCCTTTATATATTTAAAAATAAAACTGGTGGCATGATAAAAAAAGAACCAATACTTCTAAAAATAGCAAAACATTCACTGATTATTTCTTAGGTCTGTTATATTATTCTTATACGTTTCTATACAATGTTTTCATTTCATTTATTCACAATATTAATATTTCATTTATTTATTTATTTATAAACATTACATACTTTATATATCTTCAACATATACATTATATATTATGGATTACTGTTAAATTATTGAGATTTTTATTTAATCTTAGATCAAATCGAATCTTATTTATTTTTTATTTTTTAGACATAAATAATTCATTGTCTAACATCTTAAAACTCTTTTCAGGTTTACCACACACGACAACTCGACCAAAACATAAAGGTAGGTTTAATTTTTTTAAATAATAATACTTAATTTAAAAAATAAAAAAAACAATATAATTTAATGTATTAATAATATGTTTAATATTAAATGTTGGTACAATCAACGAATTTAAAATTGAATACAATGTTTACTATAGTCATTAAATATTTATTATATACTGTAGCAATATAATTACGATTTTCCAGTAATAAATAATAAAAATAAATAAATATTTTAATGGTAATAATATATAATTTTAATACACCGCCATTACTGGGTGTAGAAACAGCTGTTTTTGTTACGTAATGTTTGTATCTTTAATAAAAAATAGGCTTTGAAATTTTAAATTCATTTGTCTGATATTTTGTTTCAGAACTTTTCGTTGCATTCCATGTTTTATATTAACCATCGATCCCTTTTACCCTATAAAAACAACATCGTAAGAAGTATCAGTGCTTCATTTCATTTACAGTGTTATCTTCATAAATAAGAATTTGTAAAATTAATACTTTTTTCGACATTATTTGAAAAATAGTTTACTAATTTACTTCTTGAATTATTATTTTTCTTTTTTGACATGTATATGTCTTTTGTCTAGTGGCCTGTACTTTTTGAGTGCAACTTTTTGCCACCTTTTTTTTTAATGGAAAATATTCTTAGTTTCGTTATCAGAACGTTAATGGAAAATACTATTTTTTATATAGCATTTGTCTATAGGACCTACTGTTTCAGAGCTTTTAGGTTTGAATGAGAAAACGTTTGAAACTCCTACTTCCAACTCACAAGGGGAGGACACACTCAGTCTCTCACGGATCTTGTTGGCAATTATTTTTTAGGTTTCTGGTCCAAAAATATTAGACACGTATTTTGCCGTTCCGACCAATGGGCCCTAGAACCCGAGAAAAAAATATAAAATAGCATTAAACTAATTTATTTTAACCTCGAGTTCAAAAAATGATATCGACATGATTCTTGCACCAAGATTTTTATTTTTGATTGCAAATTCGATTTTCAAGCAAACTACCTCTATAGATTTTTAACACAAAAATTGACGTCAGATTCTAATTCAACACCCTCAAAAACATTGAAAAATGTTTATTCAATAAAAAGAAAACATTTCATTCTTCACCCTCTTCGTGGAGACGAAATTTTTAAAACGATTATTGGTTACTTTCCTTTAAATAGCTAATACTTTGTCACGCAATTCATTCATTGGTATCGCTGAAAAGAGGAGAGACTCAGTTTTCTTTTAATGTATATTAATGCAAATTTCAATCAACAAAAACTTATTAAAAAAATTGGCAAATCCGAAAAACATATTTATTTTTAACTTGAGTTTGAAACCAGATAGGAAAATGAAACCAAAGATATTTCATGAGTATTAAGTTGATACGTTTAACCGTCTAAGCGTAATTCATTTGTCAATTTAAACAAAAATTGCCTACCATTTGGTCAGGCACATTTTGAAGATTACGAATTTTTATTTTTATTTTTGGATGAAATTTTGTATTTAAGGGTTCTTTTTAATGCTGAATTCGAAGCCGATGTCGGTTCTTGCGAAAAAAGTATATTGAACGTAATTCTATGAAAAAATGTTTTTTGTTTTTTTATCGAATAAACGTTTTCAATGTTTTTGAGGGTGCTGAATTAGAATCTGACGTCAATTTTTGTGTAAACAAATTTATAGAGGTAGTTTGCTTGAAAATCTAATAATTTTTTTAGAATTTAATTAACCCAAACCAAATCTGTGGAGCAACTGTATTTTTCCTTTAAACTGCAATCAAAAATAAAAATCTTGGTGCAAGAATCAAGTTGATATCATTTTATAAACTCGAGATATAAAATATTTTAATGTAATGCTATTTTTTTTTCTTGGCTTCTAGAGCCCATTGGTCGGAACCGCAAAACACGTGTCTAATATTTTTTTGCCAGGAACCTCCAAAACAATTTCCAACAAGATCCGTGAGAGACTGTGTGTGTCCTCCCCTTGTTAGTTTATTTCGAATAATCATTGATTGTTAATTTAATTTAATTAATTTGATCCTTTTAAGTCTAAAAAATAAATTGGGAAAAACCATATCCATGATCTATCGTTTTTTCCTGTCTGAGAGAAATTGAGTTGTTTTTTTTTTTGTTTTAGATGTGATTTGATTTTTTACCTCTCTTAAGGATTATTTTTTTTAATTCAAAACTATTTACATATTTAAATACCAGTATCGAGAATTTATAATCAATCAATTATAGTTTTCACGTGTAGAGGAGAAACCTTAGAAACAGTAGAAGAGTTTACGTACCTAAGGACAGTTATAAGTATAAATGGTAATATTAATGAAGAAATCTCTAATAGAATAAAAAAAGCAAACAATTTATATTACCAAATCTGCAACACTGTTGTCGGGAAACGTGAATTGGATAAAAAGGTAAAACTACACATTTTCAATACAATTTACCTTCCCACCCTATTATATGGAAGTGAAAGTTGGGTTCTTCTGGACAAACATCTAAGCAGAATCACTGCCGTAGAAATGAAGTAACTTAGAAGAGTGGCGGGCAGAACTCGGAGGGATCTCATCAGGAATGAAAAAAAACAAGAAATGATCTAGGAGTTTGGCCAATATGTGAGATCCTAGTGAAGAGGGCAGTTAAAGTGGTTTGGCCATCTTTGCCGAATGAAGATCGAGAACCACGCTAGTGTTTTGAAGCTAGGCATACAGGCAAAAGACCTAGAGGCAGACCACGGAAGACATGGACGGACCGAATGGACCAGGTGGGGGGAGAAGAGGGCACCGTGATGCTTGGTCGATTTGGGTCGAGGCACCTCCACGCTGAGAGGCACAAAGGAGGTAGTAAAAGAAGAAGAATTTATATGTTTCCAATATGTATCCAAAATCAAAAAAATTGTTACTCATTCTACTTCTTCAAAAAAAAATTCAATTTCCCCCTGACTGGGAAAAAACATAAATCATGGATATGTCAGTCTATAATCCACCGCTTTTATACGTACTGCTTTATACGATAAGGAAACTGTCGGCAAAGTCCCAACACTTAAAAAATGTTGGCAAAATGTGTCTTTTTCCATTCAAACCAATATAGCTCCTAAACGGTAGGTCTTAGTAACAAATATATAACAAACAATATTTTTCATTAAATTTCTGATAAGAAAACTACCGTTAGAATTTCGACCCGAACAACACCAATAGATCTAAAGCGTGTCAAAATGTTAAAATTTTTAATGTAAAAAAGTTTACACATATTGAGGGTAAAAAAACCGTCACATAGGGAAAAAAATAGACCCATAGCCAAAAGCCATATCCATTTCAAAATAAAATTGGCACAATCTGTGAAGAAAAATTCATGAATATTTTAAAATGTTTTCTAATTGTTTTTTAATATAATAATTGTAAGAAGTTCTACTATACCATGATACAATCAGAAACTTATCTACAACCTTCCCCAATAGTCGTTGTTGTGCTTCGAGAATCGAGAAAGATCGCAGATTATATAAATAAAGTTCTCCTTATCAATGAAGAACCTTGGCTGGCTGATTGGGGACAAACACGAGCATAATTTTTGACGACATTGGCACTGGGACGGGGCTAACAAGACGCTCCCCCCGCCATCTTTACCCTCGGAGGTGTTTACATCCTGATTTCTGTTTGCCATCTCCGGATCTTCCAATCCCTGCCTTTACATAACTTATAGGGAACGTCCTTAATGCCGTCTCAATAATGGTAGTCCTGTAGGAAGATCTGGAATATAAAAATAACAAAATTTTAGTGTTAAACACATTATATGTGTTTAGTTGATCTTGTATAAACAACTTTCCTATACAAATTTTAGGCTTGTTTCGTTTCTTCGCTCTGCTGTGTTTCCAGCCACTATTGTACACAACTATTGATTATTATTATGTTTAAAACGAAATAATAATGAATACTAAAATTAAAATGTGAAACTTGTGTTTTCTATTACATAGACAATGGGGCATGGAATTACATACAATGGAATTACCCTAGCGATCTCGATTAACCAAAGATCACAGGCTTGAATATAGCGCGTAGGGTGGAATTAATTTTGAGTTATTTATTCTTTTCCGACCACTCCAACGTTTACTAAAAAAACCTTCAAAGCTCCCTATGAATCACAAAAGATCTATTTACGTAACAGTAATTAGACCCATTTGGACATAGAGAGTTAAACTTTAGGGCTTTAATAAGACTTCCAATTCTCCTCGTATCCAATCCTAACAATCAAAAATCCTTCCTAAAATCGTCAATGCTCCTTATTATGTCAAAAACAAACCTATCCATAAAGATACAGTGTATACAGTTGTAAATATGAAGAAAGAGTTATTTATTCTCCAAATCACAACCTCTCAGCCCAGAAATCCCGTGTTGCGGAAATCACAAAGAAAGAAAATATTTTATTATATTATCCTTTTCTATTGATTTTTTTCGATTATTGGTACTTATAGCTTTTTTCGTTTGCACTGTACAATTAATAAACAATAAAAAATAAATGCTTTGACCGCTCACATTTTTCTCAGATATTGTAGACAGATATTTAAACTGCTCTGCGTGTTCAAATTTGATCCCGGAAATATCTATATCACCGTTTGTTTTTTTGGGGTTTAACGTCGTTATGTACTCCAACTAGGGCAAGAAGGACGGGTTATCCTACAGGTTACCTTATCTATTGTAGAACAGGATGGGAAAGTCAACATTTATTCGTGGGATCGCCACGAAATAAATTTTAACCCGCCCAGAAGGGGTTCGAATCCACGACCTTCTAGTTACGAGTGCGCTGAGACCCACGCCGCAATTCACTCGGCCAGCGAGTCCCCTCTATATCAGCATTATTACTACTAACCATATATTTCTTTTTATTAGTATTAATTACTTGACTAAACATTTAATGATGATGATTCTATAGTTGCCTGTAGGATGTAAGTGAAGAAATTGTCAGGGGTGCAGTCAAGTAAATAAACACGTCCATGTTTTTAAATTAAGAAACTTAATATTTGGCGTGCCGACGTTTCGACCTGCCTTACAGGCCTTCTTCAGGGCATATGATACAAACATCGTTTTAAAAAAATAATTTAAAAAATGAAAAAAAAAAATTGTTTGTATCATCTTGGTCTCATCCAATTTTTTGTTATTTTAGCCCTGAAGAAGGCCTGCAAGGCAGGTCGAAACGTCGGCACGCCAAATATAAAGTTTCTTTTTTAAAACAAGTAAATAAACACGTCCAAGTTTTTAAATAAAGAAACTTTATATTTGGCGTGCCGACGTTTCGACCTGCCTTGCAGGCCTTCTTCAGGGCTAAAATGACAAAAAATTGGATGAGACCAAGATGATACAAACAATTTTTTTTTTTCATTTTTTTAATCATTTTTTTTTTAAATGTTTGTATCATATGCCCTGAAGAAGGCCTGTAAGGTAGGTCGGAACTTCGGCACGCCAAATATAAAGTTTCATTATTTAAAAACTTGGACGTGTTTATTTACTTGACTGCACCCCTGAGAATTTCTTCACTTACATCCTACAGTCAACTATAGAATCATCATCATTATATATATATATATATATATATATATATATATATATATATATATATATATATATATATATATATATATATATATTAAACGCTTGATCTTTAATTTACATATAATTTATCAATCTCAAATTGCCAGTCTTTCCTATTTTTTTACTGGCACGGATTTCATCCTTCTCGGTTGAATCATTAGTCGGCGGAAGGGTGTGAGGCCAAACCGAAAGCCCCCTCTTCCATCCCCCCTCCCCCGATAACGACCCAATGCCATATATATCGCTTCCAGATCACCTATGGATCCTAAACTGGACTTAATATTTTACCTCCCTCCCCCCCTTCCGACCTCCAGTATCCTGGAATATTCTTCACATATCCAGGCTGATGGTTCCTCCACCGTTGTGAATACTGACCAACGTTCAACATCCCGCTTCCAATATCCTTACGGCTTAAGGGGCTAATCATAAATTCTGAGGGGATAGTCTAAAAGCTGCAGAAATATCACCCTACTCAATACCATATTTGAACTAAAGAAAGTAAGGAATTTTTAATAAATAGTATTAAAACCATATTTTGTACATCAATTTTGAGATAGTTATAGAAAGAGCATTATTATAAGGTTACGAATTAATTCTGTCATCACAGTTAATAAGTGGTTAGGTCGAATTTTGGCCAAAATCAATTAAGTAACATAAGAAAAACCTTCACGATTCTTTTTAGTCACATAATTCATTTTGGTCGAAATTTAGACTTAACCACTTATTCACGGAAATAATAGAATTAATTAGTAATCTTGTAATAATGCTTTTTCTAAATCCATCTCAAAATTGATGTACAAAATATGGTTTTAGTACTATTTCATAAAACTTCTTTTATTTTTTCACTAAATTGAAAAAAAAATTGTTTATTGCCAAAAATCGTCATATGACGTTAGTTAGTGTCACATCTTTAGAAGAAATATATCTTAAAGAACGGTATAAAAAAAACAACAAATTGTGGCATATATCCTTTCAGATTCAATTATTAATTATAGTTATTCTTAATAAAAAATTGTAGCGCGAGATATTGAACTATTATTTATTAACTTGGAAAGAGCAGCGATGGTGTTCCGCGATGCTTTTTTATGAAAATCTCTACAAAAAGCAGGAATAAATAATTCCCTTATGACAATTCTGAGAAACATTTATGATGATAATACATGCCAAGTCAGAATTGGGCACCATTTATCGGAACCTTTTAGGACGAGAAAAGGGCTCCTCCAAGGGTGCAGTGCGTTTCCTTCCCTGTTCGAGATTTACTTGTAATTATTTTAGAAAGAAGTGTAAAAATCTCAACAACCTTGTTTTTGAATGAATTCCCATTTGGAAATTAAAAAGATAATGGCAGATGGCAATAAGTTATTACCATGCTGAATGCAATACTATTGAGCAGAAATATTAATCCCAAAAAGAAATCGAAATATATTTAAAAAAGTATTGTATTGAGTTTAAATGGCATATGGAGCGGAAATATGGACAAAAAAGGTCAATCTCTGATAGAAGGTTCTTGCTACAAAAGGACTGTTAGTATAGGCGCCTATATAATATATAATATAATATAATATAAGGCGCCGAGCAGCGAGAATCTAAATGAGGGAAAATGTAAAATATGAAAAAAATGAAGGTGCGAAGAAATATCCTGGAAGAGATCGAGAAAAAAAACCCTAAGCTGCTTCAGACACTTACTTAAGTTCCTATCGAAGGCTACCAAGAATAGGTGGAGAATAGAAGGAAGATGAAATGAGGTAGGCCAAGGAAATAGAAGAGTAATGATAGGACGTGGTCTAAGATATGAATAGACCTAGGCAGAAGATATATAAAGAATAAAGAACTTTGACTGCATCCCTGACTATCTTCTCCATATATATATATATATATTCATTTTTTTCCTTTCAAAGTAACCTTTTGAAGGGACCGTTTATTTAGGTTGGTACGTTCCATACAAATGTATACTACGTACCTTAATATTCGTAATTACATTTACATTAAAACTTTTACAATAATATTAATAAAAGAATTCAGAAAATTGAATATATCACATTTTTTTAGAGTATAAAAGAAACAAATAAAACATTACAAATTGATTAGGAAAATTATAAATTAAAAATATGGTCTATGGCTGTTTTTAGCACACAATTTTAAATATTTAAAGGACTTTTCATAAAATGTCCTTCCACCTTCTCAGTCCTTGGTCAGTTGGTCAAAGTCCAAGCTATAGATAAATTTTGTAAATTCAGCTCTGTATTTGTTTTACAAGTCATATTCTGTCACAGGCCAATTTTCACCTTTGAAAAACAGCGTCATAATTAGTTTGGATCTTTGCCTGTCATATAATAAGCAGTCGTAAATTATATGTTTAAAAGTATGTTCTCGTCCGTCATAAGTACATGTGTTACTATTTATTAAATTAAACCTTTTTAGATATGATTTAGTTTGTCCATGTTCCGTTAAGACCTGTGTCAGTTTGTAATGTGTGGATTTGAGTATGTTGAAATTATTTTTTGTTATATTTGGAATGAATTTATGCAGGCTTGGGGATTTTTCAGATTTAATCCAGGGATCATTCCAGATTGATATTATGTTTTGTTTAATGTCATATTTAAGAAATGAAAATGGTGTTTTCTCATATGACGGAAGTAGTTGACTTTTGGCTGCCTCTTTTGCCAAGGTGTCAGCCATTTCATTTCCGTCAATGCCAGAATGCCCCTTAAACCATTTTATTTCAATATTGACATTTGAAAAAATAAGTGTGTATATATTTTGTCTAATGATTTCACTTAGCTGGTCATGAATATTAGAATTAAGTATGGATTGTGTTAGAGTCATGTTATCTGTCAATATTACAATGTCTTGGTGTACGTTAGTAGGAAGATCAAGGAAGGAATTCTGTTGCTTTTAAGACTGCATATTTTTCTGCTTGGTTATTGGAACAAGTTGCACCCAGGTTATATTTAGCACTTATCATGTTTTCTCTCTTTTCCCAAAGTAACCAAACACAGACTGTGTATTAATTTCGCGTGTATCGCAGATTGTAGCCAGTGTGAAGGTTTAGGGTCGTAATCTATTGAATCTTTAGTAATAGTTTCGTAGTCACAACTATCTAATTTTATTGATGTGAATTGCACTATTTCGTTTATTTTTAAGTCTATAGGTATCATGTCGGCTAAAACACATGCTGCATCATATGATATTGTTTTGTACCCTTTAACAATCTTGATTCCTATGAGCCGTTGTAACTTCTGTAATTTTTTAAGGTTGCATTTTTTCTGAATAGCTTTATGCCGAATTGGTGCCCCATATAGCATCTTTGGAATCAATGGTGCCTCACAGATAATTTTCAGAGAATCAGCATTTAAGCCCCAAGTTGTCCGTGCAGCAATAGTAAGAGAGTTGATGGTTTTTAAAGTCGTATTATATATTTTTTCAATATGTTGTGTCCATTTTAGTTTTTTGTCGAATAGCACGCCCAAAAAGGTCAGTGTTTCCATTCTTTCGATTCTCTCTTTGTCTATATGCAGGTTTAGGTCCGGTATATTTCTTTTTCTGCTAAAAATGATATATTTACATTTCAATGTGTTTAGATTTAATTTGTTATATTTTGCTACAATCTGATATTTTTTGTAGTGCTGAATTTGCGGGTTCTGGTAGGTTTTTAAAACATCGCCCTCTGATTAAAAGAAGTATATCATCGGCATAACTTAGTAAATTAATTTCGTTCGGTAAATTTAGATCAAATATATATATATACGGAAACTTCTAATTGAAAAACAATAACAATAACAAAAGAAAAGTCATCAACACACATATCATAAATAACATCGTTAAATAAATAAGTTCAAGAAAAAATAGTTCAATCAAGTTGAAATTTATAGTGACCTGGATTACTTAACTCCTAGTTGAATTAAAAATTTCCCCAACAATTTTAAAAGATATTGAAAAACAGTGCAACATCAGTAACTCTTGAAATATCAGAATTGAAAATATTTTAACTCAGCTAAATATTTATTTTTTTATATATATTTATTTTTATAAAACCTTTAACATAGCTGACACTATAATAGAAATAATTTGATTGCTAATTTTATGAACGATAGAACAATTATGAGTATTAATTATGTTAATATTTTTAATAAATTATTTAGAATGAAGTAATATTTTGTGGTTCTGTCTAAAAGTAACATCCTTTTCAATGAATTAATCACTTTATTTACTTAATTTGATGAATATTGCATGAGATATTTAGATGGTCCATAAAACATTAAATGTCAGGTCTGTGGAGGACATTAATAAAAGAGAAATTATTAAAATAATTTATTAATAATTAAATCAATCAAACAATAATTGCATTATATAAATATATATATACGAGGGTAAGTCAATAATTATCCGCAATATAGCTATATTTTTGTTTATGTTGGCAGTACTGTTCTTTTGTGTTGATGGCGCATGCTTTGTTTATTCGTTGTTATGTTTATGTGCGTATCAAGCTGGTAGGTTAGTTTTGTTATCGCTGTCGTGCTGTTAATAATGGCCGCTCCACTTTCTATTTGCACCAAAGAAGAGCAACGGTACAGTACGGGAACAATTGTTTGCCACAACGGAGTGTCTATGAATGGATTGAAAAATTCAAAACACAGTGAACAATAAACAGTGAACGTTACAGTGAGATGCTTACTGCTAAGCTGAAGCCTGCAATTCGAAGCAAACGCCGAGGACTGCTGTCAAAAGGCGTTGTGTTGTTGCACGACAATGCCCGTCCGCATACAGCCGCCCACACTGTAGAAACGCTCGCTTCAGAAACTCAATTTTGAAGTATTGAATCATCCTCCATATAGTCCCGATCTCGCTCCATCTGATTTTCACTTGTTTGGTCCACTCAAACAGGCAATTAGGGGCCGTCGATTTGCCTCGGACGAAGCATTGAAAGAAGCGGTGCATTCCTGGCTCGCATCTCAACCCAAAACCTTCTTCCATGAGGGCATCAGGAAACTTGAACAACGTTGGACCAAGTGCGTTGAAAAGCAAGGGGACTATGTCGAAAAATGATGTACTTGTAAGTTTCCTATTTCATTTCAATAAAATTTTATAACTATATTGCGGATAATTATTGACTTACCCTCGTATATATATTATATATACATTCGACATCATTCAGACACTTTTTTAAACGCTAAAAGCATTTCGAATTGATAGAAAAACCAAAGCTATCACACAAGAAACATTATCATGAACCACCTTAAACGTTCATGGGAGAAATTTCAGATCCATTTCAAATACATAAGGGAGTGCGACAAGAATATGGGGGATGGGAAAAACAAGTTAAAAGCATTCAAATCGGAAAACATAAAAATAACAGAATAGTTGTAAGATGTATAGTCTTTGCAGATGATTTTGCCTTCTAACCTACAATAGAAAGCTAAACTGTCACTTAAAAAATTACATGAAATTGCACTGAAAGCCGGACTCCAAATCTTTTACGAAAAGACCTCGTTAATGGAACCAAATCATCAAACAGAAGTGTGTTACAAACTAAATATGGAAATATAAAACAAGTCTCTCACTTTGAATACTTTGGAGAAACGATCCAACCAACCGGGCTAAACACAATATCTAATTAGGAAAGAGTACTCAAACTACAAAAGGCTTATAAACTCACAAGGAACCATTATAACAAAAAAACACTATCTCTCAATGCTAAGCTAAAGCACAATAACACTGTAATTTTGTCAGAGGACCTATACGCAGCTAAAACCACGTTTATAAAAGGGAGAACCAAGATTCATGACATCAAAAAATAAAAAGGAAAATAAATGGTCCGGTTTTTTAGTGATAGGATTTGGATAAAGCGACCATCTATGGAACTGTACAAAAAGTCAAACACTATAATAGAATTGTTCAGAAAAAGACAAATAGAATTCTAAGGACACCTTTACATAATGAACAAAGATCGACTTACAAAAAGATCAGTCTTTCCAGATCAGGAAAGCATGTGGTCTCTGTGCCGTATAATATCACTGGTTTTACCACAGTACTATATTTTGGCGAGGCATTTTTTATTATAAATGATACTCGTTAAGTATCATAAATTCTTCAAATTTTTAACCCAGTGCTCAATGCTTCCTTTATCTCATAAATTTTTGCTTATTATTTCGCCCAGATATTTAAAGCTTTTTACCACCTAGATTTTACCAAAGTCCATTTTTACTCCTATTCTACTAAAGTGGGAGTCTATAGTCATAAAATTTTTAAAGGAGGTTTTAAGTCCAGTTTTTTCAGCTATTTTCTTTAGAGAATTTAATCGCCTCTCCTTACGACTCTGCCAGTATGGTATATAAATTATATTTCATGTTGTATACAGACGTAAATTTCAATTAATAGCTTAAACAAAAAATTTTTTGATTTAAAAACATGTTATTCCACTAATCCCTGTTGAACAGATCCTCTACCTTGGACTCCACTTGGACAAACGTCTAACTTGGAATCCACATAAAAGATTAAAACGGCAAGAAACTGCCCGTCGCTACAGACTACTTCAACATTTACTAGACAAACGTTCAAAGCTCCCAATTAATTACAAAAGACTCATTTTTATGACTGTGTTTAGACCTATTTGGTCGTACGGAGTTGAGCTTTGGGGCTCTACTAAACCATCCAATTCATCTCGTATTCAATCCTTACAATCCAAAATCCTTCGAAAAATCCTCAATGCTCCTTACTTTGTGACCAATATGTTTCTGATTTAGCCCAAACCAAATACCTATCCTTCCCTAGTAAGCTCCATAACCACTCCAATCCACTAGTCTCCCAACTTGCTTCCTCCTCCATCCCTGATAATCCTCCGAGGTGTCTGAAAAGAAGATGGCCTAGAGACCTTTTAGTGTAGATTTTATTGAAGTGCTACTAGTGAGTAGTTCTTCACAAGTTATTTACATTTCATTGTATTCACTGTCAATACATTTACTTGTTGTATATTATTTTGTAGAGTTGTAAATATCAATAAATGAAAAAAAAAAAAAAAAATTTAAAAACAATGTACCTACTTGATTAAATTTCCAGACAATCCAATTCTGCTTTTTACTTTATTTAAATATTTTTCATTAATCAGCCTATGCTATGTTAGATTATTTAGCAGTCTTCGGATAAGGATCCTATTTTATTTTCCCAGAGGATCGGCAATAAGCTGTTAATATGTTTGCCGATAAACGGTTGAGAAAGATATAGATATATATATATATATATATATATATATATATATATATATATATATATATATATATATATATATATATTCAGTTAGATTTGTCCAGTGTTGATAAAGCCCCAGGCATCATAAATTTCCAGGGCAACTTTCCCTAATCTTCCCTCAGGTGCTGAGCCTGAGGCGGAAGTTTCCTCCCCCTCCCCCCGGATGAAGAGTTTTCCACCACTTCTATATATCTCACTTCAAAATTTCTCTTTTCCGGGGCACTTTGGCATCCTCTGCTTCCTCTGCTATATGCTTTCCTCCTTCCTTCTTCTTAATGTTATATTCATAGTGGACTCCGCCCCCTCCCCATCATCATTCAGCCCATGACACCCCCCCTAACAGTCGATACCAGGCCACATTTCCCATTATCTTCTTTTGAAAAGCTTATTGTCATCTTCTCACCCTTCCTTTACTTCGTGAATTAAGGAATAGCGGGGCGGTAGATATATAGGAGGATGATCGACCAATTCTTAACTTCCTTGAAACGTGTGTCCGTTCATTCATTGGAGTTTTAATCTATCTGCATTTTTATAAAACTACAAAATAAATTATTAGAAAACATCTATGTTTATCTAAATAAGCAAAAAACATCTAAAAAGCGCTGGGATATGATAGCGTGAGTGTATACACCTTTCAACAATGGTTTGATCAAATTTAAGTGGATAGCTTCAGCTTTGAGGGCAAGGAGGTTCGTGGTAGTATTTCCACGATGTTTGGAGAAAGAAAATACCAGAACTGTTCGATAAATTGCTGAGAAAATGTCAGGTAGAAGAATTTTGCCTTTATGTAATTATTGGATATTAGTTATGAGTCTCTGCCTCATCCGCCCTTTCCTCCAGACCTCCAGCCTACCAACTTGAGATATTTAATTAAACGGTAGGTCTTAGCGACAAATGTTTAATAACAAAAAATATTCTCCATTAAATTTCAGACTGAAGAAACGTAAGTCAAATTGATTTTGATTTGATAATTCGATTCGAGCAACTCTAACAGAGCTAGAGCGTGTCAAAATGTTACTTTTTTGTGTAACATTTTTTGTGTAACATGAATGTGAAAAAAAGTTACAAAAAAAAGTACAGACACCACCTAAGAAACTTGTCCATGTAAAAATAATAAAAAAAAAAAATAATAATAAAACATATAAAAAAAAAGGACGTTTTATAATCTAATGAACCATGGGTTACTAATCACCCTGCCGCACAGTGGGACGAATGGCCTATCTAGGAGGAAAAAAGTCATAATGAAAATTAACAAAACTATTGTGATAGGTGTATAGCTAAGTATTTTATGGAACATTATCACATCTTCTTTCATTTTTTGGAGGTGGATTTTAAGGTGAAAAGAACGATCAAAGTAGTACCTAACTCGACAGGTCAAATTTTGTTAAAACTTTGGATTCTTTCAATATAAATTTGTGTATCATCCTATTAATATTTTTTCATTATTCTTCTATAATTAGTGAATATAGACGATCATTATACCAGGAAGCCGTGCTCAAAATAAGTTTTTTATAATTTGACCTATTATATAATTTTTTTTAAAGTGTTGTAAACTAAAGCATTTTTTAAACTAAAAAGATCAATTACTAAAAAGTACCCCAAAGTACCTTTCTAAAATTTATGTTACAGGTGTCTTAGAAGGTATATGAAATAATCATGAAACATTTAGCTGCTTTTATCTGCTTTCTTGTCTGGAAACGAATTTTCATTTTTCTCGAAGAGAGTTATTTTGTATTTGGCTAAACCTTAAGGGCATTGATTTACTATGTATTACTATATTTAAAACACATAAATTAGAGGACATTATACCAACATCTATAGCTGCACTGAAGAGATATTTAAAATTGGTAGTTACGAAATAATAAGAGGCTGGAAAACCCCGGAAAGTTATTAGGGGATTGAGAAAATCGCTTTTATAAGAAAAAATCATTTTACATACGTTTTTAAAGTTACAAAATACACAAATACATAAGAATGGATGTATATATGCATGTTTTTACTGTATGTATTGAATTTTCATTTAGATAAAAAATCCGTTATGTTAGTTTGTTTTTTTCTAAGGAGAAAAAATATGCAATCGAAATTAATGAAACTGCTGTTATAGGTGTAAATGGAAGATGTTTATAGAGCATTATTAGAGTATTTTTTGGTTTTAGCTGTGGGATTACTAAGTAAAAACAAGGATGTAAGTAGTATCTAACTCGACAGGTCACATTTACTTAAAATTATTGATTCTTTCAATTGAACACTCTGTGTAATCTTGATATTTTTTCATCGTTAGTTTATAGCAAAAACCAATAAAATATAAGAAAACATTACCCATTACAGACATAATCGCAGCAGACCTTTTTAAAAGTCCAGATAGTAATTATTCTTGCTACTCATCCACCGATGATTCCTCAGGGGAAGATGTGGACTCTTCAGAAGATGACAACATGCAGTGATAGTGAATGTAGCACGAATATGTCAATTGCAATGTCAAATGTTTTCAGATTTAAGGTTTACAAAACACAGTTATGTTTCAAGTTTCGTCTAATATATTATATTCTTTACTGTTGTTACTTATGCGCTTTGATTTCACCTTATTTTAACTCCATTGCTTATGTAAATCAGGTCGCTGTGTCTATTTAATCAAGTCAGACTTTTTTCCTCCTAGATTGGCCATTCGTCGCAATGTGCAACAATACAAAGTCGGAAATATCTTCCATCTTTTTCAAAATATCATGAACACTTTGATCATCAATTCTTAATTCAGTGGATGACACTTGAACACTTTCACCTTTTTCTATTCAGTTTTTATGGGTTAATTTTTGTTTAAGCATGAAAACATTTTGTATTTATTTTTTTTTATTATTATGTTTTTGTGACATTTCGATAGTTCCTATTTAAATGGAGGCTAAAGCATAACTGAGTAAATAGTTTTGCTTAGTAGGCAAACAGGCCAGTAATAATATCACAGAAAGATTTGAAAACAGTATCGCTTCATAATATGAATTGGATTAGTAGACCGGAAACATCTCATTTATACGATACCAGCTTGACGTCTTTTTTCATTCATTACTTTTTAAGATAATTAAAAATAATTACTGTATAATAATAAGTATAAATAATTACCCATTGTGTAATCATTAGAAACGATTTAACTAATTTTTTATTAAATTAACATGATACAAATAAAATGAATGGTGAAAAATTAAACCTTATAAAAAAAAAATCGGAACCACGGATAATGGGGGTCTACTGTATAGTATTTTCCTAATTGTTGTGACTTTAGTGGTTTTATTTTACCTTATTTAAACTCTATTGTTTATGTAAATCAGGTTGCCAGGTCTGTTTAAATGATTCAGACTTTTTTCCTCCTAGATTGGTCATTCGTCCCACTGTGTGCCGGTGTAGCAGATTTAAGTGTACCCTCTTATTAAAAAAAAAATAAATAAATTTTTCTCTTATTAAAAGTTTTTTTATCTTATTTACATAAATACAATATTTATTAATTGATTCTTGTTACGAAATCGGTATATATTTACTTATATATTGCTCTCGTATTTATAATATATTTTATTTATACTTATAAAGACTAGATTTGACACAAGCTAATGTTTTATAAAGACATAACTCGTCTTTAAAATATTTGGTTAAACACAAGGTTGCTGAATTATATTTTCAGTTACCCCCTTTGAGCCGTCCAGCCATCTTGCCATCCAGTCCCTTATTCCCCTACCTGAAGGGCATTAATTCTTTACCCTTTCTGTTTCAGATAAAGGAAGGAATAGAAAATACGGGCCAAACGACATAGACCCAGGCCTCTCAGCAAAACAAAGAGGTTAGTTTGTTTTCCTTTTCTCTTATCTTCTCTGTGTATATATACTTTTTAATTGAATGGGATGTAGCAATGTCTGCTTCTTGTAAATAAAGAAATGTATTTAAAATAATTGTTAATAAAATCAGTAATTAATTTTAAGCATATTCAATTTTTTAATTAATGCTGTTGTGATTGGTTATTTAATATTTAGCAGTTTTATTATAAATCTTTCAAAATCGTTTGGTGGAACACCTAAAATACGTTGCTTCTGGCATAAAGCAAATGATTTTGTAATGTTAATATATAGGATGTACAGCAAAATCTTTGTAAGAAAGTTACCTTAGATATTTTATCCCAATTCGAACAATAATATGAGACATCGCAAGTTTTGTAAACTTAGTAAAAAAATTCAGTGTGAAAAATTATTTCATGCCTGTTTTAATTTAACCAATATGAAACTTTAAAGAGTCCCATCAGGAAAGAACCATTCAGCCCTTTGTGTATTTTGTTAAAAAATCAAGTTTAAAAACTCTAATTATATATTGCCTTTGATTTATCAATGATGAACAGGAGAAGAGGTGTTTTAAATCTTAAAATGAAATATTTCATCCATTTTACCTTGACAACATACAGATTCCACAGACTGACACTATATACCACATTGGTTTGAACTTTGACATTAGAATGACGTGGGGTCAACATATCAAGAAAAAAAAAAGAAGAAAATCCTCAAACCCTCAATCAAAGGCAAAAGCTTTTATACCCACTTTTCTCAAAGGATTCAAAGCTAGGAATTTGTCCCAAAATGAACTCTTATACTAACTGAAACCTATTTGAACTTACTATTCTATTCTATATCTTTCACTACAGTCGATGAAGGACCTGGGCCTCTGCACACAGCTTTCTCCACTCCTCTCTGTCAGCGGCAACCTTCCTCCAATTCTGGATATTTAGCCACCTTAATGATGTCCCCTTCCACATCATCCATCCATCTTTATCTGGGCCTGCCTCTTCTTCTTATTCCTCCTGGCGCTCCCATCCACATTTCCCTTGGTAGCCTTTGAGGTTCCATTCTCTCTAAGTGACCCAGCCATCCCAACCTCGCTTTTTTTCACAACAGTAACAATATCCATTTGAACTTACACATTACAGATATAGGGAACAACTAAAAATACACATATTAACAAACCCCTAATTATTCAATCAAAAACGTTCAGAACTATCCTGACAGCACCCTGGTACGTAAGCTACATAACCTATACAATGATCTTCTCTTAATAAACAAACACTGACTCTATACAAACGATCTCAAGAATAACTGGATGGACATCCCAACACTCTCATAAACAACATGAAATCAACTCACATACAGACAACATCCAGAGAAAGCTGAAATGAGCTGGATGATGGATCTCCTGAGCTGTTAAAAAAATAAATCGTCTCAGAAAAACTAATAAATAATATTTCAACTGAATTAAGAAGCTTTTCTTGCTTCTAGTCTGCCGTATGTTTTTTCACAATCCGAAATTGATTTTTTTTTACTAACATATGGAAGTAGTTTTAGTATTGTTTTTGTTTATTTCGTTTAACGTCACTTTATGCTGCTATGGCTAATCGGACGATGCTACGGTGGGAGTCCTAAATTTTGCCTATCCAGGTATAATTAGGATAGGGATCTTTAACGAGTACCTGACATCGCACAGGCTCGGGACCCCCATTTTACGTCCCTTCCGAAAGACGGCATAGCTAAGGATTTTTTACTCCCTTTAAAAAATCCTAAGGTCATCTGCCAGGCTGCGAACCCGCGATCTTGAGTTTTAGTATTCAAATGATCAAAATTGATTACTATTCTAAATAAAATTCATAAAATTTTCGTTTGAGTTTAAGGAGTTATATTACTGCTCGTTGGTGAGGCTATAACAAATCCTAAGTGCTCTCGCCTTGATAAGATAACCATTGAAAATAGAAGGTTACCCCTACGAAGGGTGCCACACCACGGGCTGGACAATCACCTCCAGCTGGACTTCCATCTTGCTGGAATGCTCATATCCCCCCTGGAAGGATCTTATCTTATAGATCTTAGCTCCAACCATTCTTGCTAAGTGAAGGTCCATCTCAGCTCTCCCAGTCTTATTATACCGACTACATCTGGCTCCCCGAACATATTGTATTGCCCCTCTATATACCTCCTCCTCTGTCCGGTCAAACTCTCCGGGGAAGATTCCGACAATACCGCATTCCTTAATCTGTCTATTCTACTTTCGTTTATAGAATGTTTTCACATTAATCGTCGTAAAATGTAAAAATCTATCTTAATGAAATCTATTTCAATTGTTTGTGGTAGCCCATTTTTCGTTGCGGCATCAAACTGAATGTTTAAAAAAAAAATTATATTTAAAAAACATAACCATTTAACTAAGAGGGACCTTAAAAACTTTGATTTTAAACAACTTTCCTTGATAAAAAAAATAACAAAAAAAAAACCTTTAAAACAACGCTAAGCGATTTAAGAGCATTTGCCCCCTTTTCAGTCTTCTATAATTATTTTTTTTTAAAACTACAAATTTTTCGCATATACGCCATATAATGCTGTACCATTTCCATGAAGGGCTTAACGCCTTTCAAACTTTCGTAGGATTCGTCGAATTTATGGGTATAATGCCATAAAAAAAACCTGTAAGATACAAAAATTATTGAGGATACCTAAACGCTTTAGCTGTTCTTCCATGTATTTGAATGAACGTCAATTAGTGTAGGAAGAAAAACTATCACGAATTAAATTATCGATTCGAGACTTTATATTCAATTTAAACTGATAGTTCAATTTGAACATAGTAGTTAAAAAATTGATGGTTCTTTGTTTAGATGGAATTATTACTTTCAGCCTTTACTAAATGGCCAATAGTTTAGTGATAGCTCATTCAATTATCTATTTGTTTCATGTATAATCCAAGAGAACATCATCTATGTACACCAAGTATATGAATTGAGCATATATAATCCAGGAAAACATCATTTATGTACACCAAGTATATGAATTCAACATGCTGTGACGTGACCGTCCTAGGTCTCTTGAAATTGATAATCTACCATGGGTACGACTATAATAAAATATGCTGTCTCAAGATTACAGATTAAAGATTAATCTATTAAAAGTACAGATATAAAATTACTGTCCGAATATTTTCTAAAGATACGTACACACGGGATAGAAAACCTGCTTATACCAAAGGTGTGGTGAACTAATATGTATGTTCTTGTTACAGTATACATGAATTCTTGTTATAGTAAGTTGTTCGCACAATGTTACTATCCTATAGTCGAACTATACGCTATACAGAAATATTACTTTACAGGTAGACCATACAACAATAAATAAACAAAATTAAACGTGTAGTATATTCGCCTTGTTGCTATCAGTAGGGTTGCTAGTTGAATTTTAAGCGTTGCTTAAGTTCAATTTTTGTTGAAATGTTTGCGAGAAAAAAAAATTGTCGTTTGTCTTATAGTGGAGGCAAGAAGAAAGAAAAGGTTTTGTGGAATGAATTGAATACTGGAAAAAATTTGTAGTACGACCTTCGTACAGAAGATAAAATTGCAATCAGAAATTTGTTCGAATAACTTGCTAAGTACTTTGACTATTTATTGGAAGAAGTTGAGCCACTAATTAAAATACTCGACACAAATATGAGACAAGCTGTATCTCAAGTTTCTTTTAAATGTCACTCAAACTCTTAGTTTTTATTATGTGTGCAACTCCTCGCAATGCTGCTCCCTTTTTTGATTTTGATAATCCTTTAGTGTAAAATCCCATAATATTTCATTTTTTTTATAAAACTTGGTACAGATTGGTTCGCTTGTTTTAGTGGTTAATGTTTACAAACTGAAAATAGGTTGTTCTTTTATATAACAGTATAGATTTGATAAAGATTTTTAAATTTGGATGGTATAAAATCCAGGAAGGACATAACGAATAATGTCTTTATATCATCGATCACTTATATTACAACTTGGACAGTTAAAAACCTCATCCAATCACCTTTGTTTAACCTTGAAAGCGAAGGTACAACATATTCTGCCCCAGAATACTCAAATGACAAGAAATTGCTAGGCGTTTCCCACTACTTCAACATTTACATTATTTACATAGAAACAATCTAAACTGCCATAATAATAAGAATAAAATTGTATCAAGAAATTTAGTAAATTTTTTTACCGTGCCATTGCAAAATGGCACTCGCCACCTGTCTGTTGATTTTCAAGCTTTACTGGAATCCATATATTTATCGCATTTCTTATTAGGATTTAATTGAAAGCCAGCAAATTTTATTATTGCTAAACCTTCCCTGAACTATGAAGTTGATGTTGGTAAAATCTGTTACAGAACGGCTCAGTAGTACTCGTGGTTAGTGATCACAAACGAAACCTGGCTTTTCCTTTTATACCTATAATTAGTTAAATGGATGAACTTGGTATTTCATGTGACCCGGAGTATATATCGTTGTATACCTCATACCCAATCCAACCCGTTTGTTTCTAATATCGCTCCCTAAACGATTTTCGATAATCCAACGATTCGTTTTACAAAAAGGACTCACATGTCATTGTCAGGTAATATGGGTTTTGAGTAAAGGTAGAATACAAGCTAAAGTTTTTACTTGTGTTTCGTAATGCAGTTACAAATCATGCATAAAATTAAATAACTAAAAATATTTTGAAACAGAAACCCAGTAAAGAAACTCAATCTCTTCCGGACTGGAAAAACCAATAGACCGTGGATATGTAAACCTGTAATCTACTGGTTTTACCAATTCACATTTTAGAATTAAAAGGATCAACTTACTTAAATTAATAATTTAAAATTTAAAATAACAATTAATGATTATTCTAACTAAACAAAGTTGAGAGAAAATATGGGTATCAAACGTGACTTTTTTCAATCAAACCAATATAGCTCTTAAACGGTATGTCTTAGCGATAAATGTTATATAGAAAAATATTTTCCGTTAAATTTCCGACTGAGGAAACAAACGTCAAATTTTCGATCCGAGCAACACCAACAGAGCTATAGCGTGTCAAAATGTTACTTTTTTGAATTTGAAAAAAACGTTAACACCACACAAGTACAGACCCCAACTAAGAGACATACCCATGACAAAAAAAAAATGGTTTAATTTTATAATCTAATGGACCAACTGTTACTAAATACCCTGCCGGTTTAGCAGCTTTAAGTGCACTCTCTCATTAAAAAATACCAACAAAAACATTTATTTTTCTATTCTTCTCATATTCAAAGTTTTTGTATCTTATTTACATTAATACATTTTTTTAAAAATTAATTATTCTTGTTACGAAATCGAAATATATTTATATACTGCTCTCGTGTTTATAATATATTTTATTTACCGCTCATAATGACCAGATATGGACACACGCTACTATTTTATAATGAACTACATTTTTTCAATCAAACCAATGTAGCTCTTAAACCAGAGGTCTCAACGAAAAATGTTATATAATACAAAATATTCCCCATTAAATTTATAACTATGGAAAACGGTAGGATAATCGATCCAAGCAACACTGACAGAGCTAGAGAGTGATCATATTTTTTTTTATTTTTTTTCCACGAAAAGGCCATAGAGACCGCGCGAATATTACGAAGATGGATTTTTAATTCTGTTCCTTCTCATCACCCATATCTCCTTCATTCTTTCTGATTGCCTCCGTCTCCTCTCCTCTGTCCAGGCCATACCCTCCTTCGGCTCCTTCCTGTCCACAAGAACCGCGATTCCTTGTAGTTTCTTTCTATATTCTTCTCTATCAGGGCAGTCACGTTCCTTAATCCTCAGTTTGCTGGTCTCCTCTTTTAGCCGTTTTATGTATCCCTGTGCACTCTTGTAATCCCAAATTTTCTGAAAAATAGCCTTATTAAGTCTTTCCTCAGGCATGCTTACCATATGTCCATAGAACTTCAGTCTCTTAATTCTTATATCCGTCTCTATGATCGTTGTTTCTTTGCAGATCTCCTCGTTTGATCTTAACCTGTATCCTTCCGGGGTTTTCCTAGGGCCGTAAATTCTTCTTAGGATCTTTCGGGTTTTCCAATAAATAGTCAAAGGCAAGTTATTCGTGATTGCAATTTTATCTTCTTACGAAGGTCATACTACAAATTTTTTCAGTATTTTTCATTCCACAAAACCTTTTCTTTCTTCTTGCCTCCACTATATTGTGGATTACAAGACAAACGACTGGCAAACATTTCAACAAAAATTGAACTTAAGCAACGCTTAAAATTCAACTAGCAACCCTACTGATAGCAACAAGGCGAACATTCTTTCCACGTTAGGGAGGTTCTCTGTCCCATATAGTATAACTGGCTTTACTACAGTATTGTAGTGCCAGATCTTTGCTTTTATGGACCGGCTCTTTTTATTGTAAATGTTACTGGTTACAAAGCTCAATCTTTCCAGTCTAGCGATCTTTTCATGCTCTTCCTTTCCAATCCTCTACTGCAGATGATCTCCCCTAGGTATTTAAATTTCTGTGTTACTTTGATTGGCCCGTATTTAGTTTCCACTATTTTCTTTCTGAAGTTTGTATCTGTGGTCATCAGTTCTGTTTTTTTCAAAAGATATTTGTAGTCCTGTTTTTTCAGCTATTTCTTTGAGTGTGCTAATTTAGCCTACTGCCTCTTCCTCTGATTCTGCTAGCAGAGCCAGATCATCTGCATATGCGAGACACTTAACCTTGATGTGGTTGTATTTCGTACCTATTTTCGCCCCTGCATTGTTAGACTTCCAGAGTTCTTTCATAATTTTGTCCAAAACCACATTGAAGAGCATTGGTGGCAATCCATCCCCCTGTCTTAGTCCTGTATTAATCTGAAATTTGCTTACCGCTCCTTGGAATTTTACCTTGGATACCGTGTTAGTTAGGATAGAGTGATCATGTTTGAAAAAAAAAAAATATTTTTTTAATATTATTATTTTTGGTGTCAAAATTAGAGAATTAAAATAAATCCAAACAAATCTCGCCAAATAACCTTTACACCTCGTCGTAAACCTACGACTTCCTGTCCTACAGTATCTTTCAATAATATCCTACTGATCCCAGTTGAACAGGGAACTAGGACTTCAACTGGACAAACGTTTAACTTGGAATCCACATACAAGACTAATACGACAGGAAACTGCTCGTCGTTTTCGACTTCTTCAACATTTACTTGACAAACGTTCAAAACTCCCTATTTTCTACAAAAGACTCATTTGACAGTTATCAGACCTATACCTTGGGGCTCAAAAAATCTTCTAATTAATGCGTATCCAATCCTTACAATCCAAAATCCTTTGAAAAATCCTTAATGCACCTTACTTTGTTGCAAATAAACTTATCCATAAAAATCTTAATGTACTGTATGTTGCTGATTTAGCCCAAACCACATAGCTATCCTGCCATAGTAAGCTCCATAACCACTCCAATCCACTATTCTCCCAACTTGCTGCCCACTCCATTCCTGAAAATCCTCCGAGGCGTCTGAAAAGAAGATGGCCTAGAGACCTTCTAGTGTAGAATTTTTATTGAAGTGCTACTGATGAGTAGTTCTTTTCAAGTTTTGACGTGTTATTGTAATCGTTATCAAAACATTTACTTGATTTATTTTGAACTGTTGTAAATTTCAATAAATGGATATCAATTTTTTTTAAAAACACCACAATTTTGCTATGTACATTCCTTATAGCTATTTACCGTGATTTGCTAAGCGATGACACTAATAGACAGTATTTCTTGTAAAAGTGCCATTATTTATATATTATATATTTATGTGTAATATATTTACTAAAGGATACCCTTTGATAAGTTATTAGATGGCTTCGTTGAAAGGTGGCTTGAGGCCTAGATATTGTTACGGCTTGTAAGCAGCTACAGTAGAAATAAGTGCCTCATACATTTTTCATACAGACCTTTTTGCCTCCAATATTAAAGGTGCCGGGGACCAGCAAATAATACCGCAGGCAGGTTACATATGTATAAGGCCCACCTCAAATATATATTTAGCAAATATTAAACTCACTCTTGTCGTTTAATACCCTTCTATTGCCTTGTCCGTGGATATTAAAATTGAAAATCTCGCTTTTTATTTTACTTAACGTTAAGACAAGAATATTTCATTATTTTCATAATTAAATACCAGGTATGCAAGTTTAAAATGTCGTTTATTTCTTAAAATATATATACACAGTAATTTAAAAAAAAGTATAATATATTTTATTCAAAGCACTGACCCTCGCTTTCTACACATTTTGTCCATCTCTCGGGCAATATATGGATACCATTCCAAAAGAATGCTTCATCTTTATTTGAAATCCATTCATCGAGCCATTTTCGTACGTTTTCGAAATTGTTGAAGTGTTGCTCCGCCAATGAGTGTCCCATCGATGAGAAGAGGTGGTAATCAGAAGGCGCCAGGTCAGGTGAATACGGCGGGTGGGGTAGGAGTTCCCAACCAAGCGAAGAAATCGTTTCCTTAGTCAATCTGGCTGAATGTGCAGGAGCGTTACCATGCTGAAGAATGACTTTGGCGTGCCTGTGAGCCCATTCTGGGCGTTTTTTCGATCAATGCGTGACTCAAATTGATCATTTGTTGTCGGTAGCGCTCGGTATTGACTGTTTCGCCGGGTTTGAGAAGCTCGTAGTAGACTACTCCCTTCTGATCCCCACCACACACACAGCATTGTCTTCTTCCCAAAACGATCCGGTCTTGCACTCGATGTGGATGGTTGTCCTGGCGTTACCCATGATTTTTTTCGTTTGGGATTCTGAAAATAAATCCATTTTTCATCGCCAGTTACAACTCGATGCAAAAAACCCTTTCTTTCGTGGCGTAAAAGCAGCATTTCGCACACAGTTTTTCGTTTTTTCCATCTGTCGTTCGTCCAATTCATGTGGAACCCATTTTCCAACCTTTTGAATCTTTCCCATAGCTCTCAGGCGATCGGAAATGGCTTGCCTAGTGACATTCAACTGTTCTGCCATCATTTGTTGGGTTTGGGTATTGTCTTCGTCTAATAAAGATTGCAATTCGAAGTCCTCAAACTTTTTTGGTCGATTTTCTCGTTTTTGATCAGTAACATCAAAATCACCACGTTTGAAACTTTGAAACCAACGTTCACATGTCCTGACGGTTGGAGCAACATCGCCATAAGTCTCAACAAGAATTCGATGACATTCAGATGCCTTTTTCTTTTGATTAAATAAGAAAATCATGACATGCCGCAAATGCTCTTTATTTGGCTTAAAATTAGACATTTTTAACACCAAAGAAAGGTATGATACGTCCACGTAAACGGCTTAAAAACAACTGACTTTTGTAAACAAATGACTAACAAACAAAATAGCGTTTAGAGATAAGCAAATCCTTCAATAGGCTAAGAGCGCATTCTATTGGAATTAAAACGACATTTTAAACTTGCATACCTGGTATATGAAATCATGAAATATAGAACTATTAGAGAATCAAAGAATTAATATTCCAAATATTAAAGTCGGGATGGCATAAGTAGAAATGGCGATTATATCTATATCTATAAAAGCAGTTTCTTGTCATTTGAGTATTCGGGGCGTTTTGGGGCAGAATGTTGTACCTTCCCTTTCAAGGATAAACATAGGTGATTAGATGAGGTTTTTAACTGTCCAAGTTGTAATATCAGTGATTGAAGAGATAAGGATAATGTTCGTAATATCCTTCCTTGATTTTAAACTTTCAAATCTATACTGTTATATAAAAGGATGACCCATTTTTGTTTGTGATCACTAACCGCGAAAGCAATCTACTCACGAACTACTGAAACAATCTGTGCCAAATTTTAACCACACCATCTTTATAGTTTCAGGGAGGTTTAGCAATAACAAAATCGACTGTTTTTAAATTAATTTGTTATTAAAAAAATTATAATATGTGAATAACAATGAAGTTTCCAAATTGCCCGACAGGTGGCGAGTACCATTCAACGTGAGAGGTTGCAAAGTTACGGTGTTATATAAAGCTGGAAATTGATAACAAAATTTATGTATTCAATTGAATAATTAAAAAATATTTAAATATGTGGCTTGAAATGTTGATCCCAGTAAAGATTGAAAATCGACCGATGTGTGGTTAGTATCATTTCGCAATAGACTTTACAAAACTATTGAACCCATTTGTACCAAATGTTGACATCATAATTTTCATAGTTCTAGGAAGGTTTAGCAATAATACAATTCTCAATACTTGAAATTTAAAAGTACAATGTTGAGTGACAGAAACGAGGTTAGCCAGCACTATCATGCACTTTTATGGTTAGAAATTAAAATCCAACCAGATAAAATAAATAAAATTATTTCTACCGAATAAAAATTATTACCAAATCAAAATGTCGATCCCTTGCTTTTTGATATTGTGTGTAAAACTACGATTCATGGGCTTTTAGTTGTAGGCCCTGATAATCCAGTCCATTAATAAGATAATCCAGAGTTTTTTAATAGTCTTTGTCCATCTAGATAACCAAATCATACATTAAATTTAAAAATTGGATGTCTAATTATGCTTTTACGTGAACTTCGAATCCCTAATGAGTGAAATTGACTGCAATTGCAACCAGGTTAAAAATTACAGTTGTGCGTGAAAATATTGAAAAGATAAAGCTTAATTGCATACTTAAATAAAAGATTTTTATCGATAGGCAAATTAAACTTGAATTATTAGCTAAAATTATCTAAGTTATGTACTTATAAAAGCGGACAAAGCTGTGACGGGAGAATGCTAGTTATACATACATTATAGTTATACATATGTGTGTGTGTTTGATAAGGTCTTGTGGTTCAGTCAATTAAGTAATAACAACATTATGGCGACGTTTCGAGACTATGTTGTTCTCATAATCATGCCCTACAGCAGGGGTGCTCAAACTTGAACTGCTGGCGATCTACCTCAATATTTTTAGACTACTTACGATCGACTCTGAGACTGCAAGTGTGTGTGATGCAGGGTTGTCGTACATACACGATACACCCTACCTACCTAGGTAGGGTGTACCGTAGCATATATAGATATTAGCTTTCTGCACAATATAGGTACATTATTTTAGTCAAGGTTTGGGTTAGGTTTAGTTAGGTTCTTCTCTACAATATCAATGAAAAAACTCATAGTTATTCAAAATTGCGAGTTTATTTGTTGTTACAAAACAAAAGAGTTACATATGGTGTTAAACTTAACTAAGGAGTGGCTTTGGATGTTGAAGCGTGGCACTGCATGTCCTCAGCATACTTTTCATAAGATGGTACGTAACCACTGAGTGCTAATCTCAAGCATGATGACATATGATCGTCAGTTAGTCGATTGCGATATTTTGACTTAATTATCTTCATTTCAGAAAATGCAGACTCGCACAAGTAAGTTGACCCGAAAAATGCCGTCAGTTGAAGGGCGATTTGCCTTACATTCGGATATTTATCTTCAGATATAAAACACCAGAAATTTGTATCAGATGCTGTAGCTTTGAGATGTATATCTGATATAATCTGCACCAACTCATTTTCAACAGAACATGAGTTCATATTAAACTGACTTGCTATTTCAGTAGCTAATTCCTCAATGTTTTTACATGAAAAAGGATAACTCATAAATGATGCTATATTTTCCAATTTACTGCAATCATAAAAACGCATTTCGAATTGTCCCAAAATATTTGATAATTCAGCCTCATACGTATCATAATTCAACTGAGGAATCCTTGCTTTCAAAGACGGAAAATGTTTCAGATCCTTTCTTTTCAGTTGATCTATCATAAGTTGCAATTTACTTTTGAATGCGTTTACTGCGCTAATCATCTCAATAATAGTTTTTCCTTTACCTTGAAGCTCCAAGTTAACGGTGTTTAAGTGCATTGTGATGTCAGTCAAAAATGCCAAATCATTTAGCCATTTTTCGTTTTTCAAAATCTGAGTGTCATCACCTCTTTCGTCTAGAAAAGCTGTTATTTCGGGCAATAATTCTTGAAACCTTTCTAGGAATTTTCCGCGACTCAACCACCTGACGTCCGTGTGAAGAACTAAATCAGTGTGTTCAGCTGACTCCCTATCTTCCAACTGCAACTGAAAGAGCCGCCGTTGCAAGCTACGTGCACGGATGGAATTCACAATTTTTGTTGCAATGCCCATAATTTCCTCCGTGTTTAAAACTTTTGAACACAAAACTTGTTGATGTATAATGCAATGGAATGAAAAAAAATGAAGGGAATTCTTCATTAGCTCGACACAATGCCACAAAACCGTTTTTGTTTCCAGTCATTGCTGGTGCTCCATCGGTTGTAATGCACACTAATTTATATATTGGTAGCTCGTAGTTTTTTACAAAATTGAAGAAAACGTCATATATATCTTCGCCACGGGCCTTCCCCTTCAGAGGAATGATTGTCAAAAATTCTTCCTTAGCCAACATGTCATTGAATACCATCCGAATAAAAATACACAGCTGGGCAGTGTCTGTCATATCGATGGATTCGTCGAACTGTAAAGAAAAGTATGTACATTCCATGATATCATGTTTTAGTTTATCTGCGATGTCCTGACTCATGACTTCAATACGCCTTGTGACAGTCGGACGAGATAACTGAAGTTCTCTAATAGCAGACATGATTTCTGTTTTATTTTTAAAATCTCCAAATAAAGTCTCACCCGCTTCAATAAATGCTTCCTTCACCACCGATCCATCTTCAAATGGTTTCTTGTGTTTCGCCAAAATATGAGATATTTTAAATGACGCGATCGTAGCAGCTTTTGATTGTTTGGCTGGTCTTGTGAACATGGATTGTTCTTTTTTCAAACAAGATATCAAATCACTTACTTTTCGTTTTCTTAATTCACTCGGTAGCGGAAAATCCTTTTCATAGTTTTTATGAACCGTTTTATGATGCCTCTCTAAGTTACCACGCTTAGGTATTGCAACTGACGCACGACAAATAACACAAATGCACTTACCCTTCACCATACAAAAGAAAAATTCTTCCTCCCAATCCTTATTAAAATGATACGTTTTAGATTTCTTCACTGCACTCATTTTCCACTATTTAATAATAAACTTTGTATCGACGTAGGATCGCCATCAAGTTACAATTCAGAATGACTCCAATTCCTGCAGGCGCAACATTTATATCGGCGTGAACGAAAGTCTCGAATGTTCCCGTCAAACGCGCCGCCCGAAACTAGACTGTACTGTCTCTCGTCTAGAAACAACACGGCTTTTCTTTGACAAGTGCCGCGCGTTCCTTTGATAAAGCCACCTTTTGCCGCAAGCAGTGTTATTTTATTACGTAATACATTTTTGTAGTTTAGTTACCTACCTACTTATTAAAATTTTTTTTCTTCTCGAGATCTACCCAAAAAGCACTCGCGATCGACTAGTCGATCGCGATCGACCGTTTGAGCACCCCTGTTCTAGAGTGATCATTAATAACAATGATTCCAGTTCAACACTTAGTGATTCTTGTATAGACTTGTTGTTAGCACATAATATCAAACTCACCAGTAAGAACTACATCACCTAATTTACTTATCATAAACCTATATTAGCTATAACCAAAAAATAATTGTATATACTGATCCTAGCCTAATGTAAAGATATACTATCCGAAAAACATGTACCATGTTTCCTTGCTTTGATCATAGATCTAAACTGAAATCATTTTTTTTATTCATGTATTAATAGATATTTACAATTTTATTACAAAAACACATCCAAGAAATATGCGGTAATTACAATGCAAAGTAATGACATGACAGAAACTTGTAGAGGAACTACTCATTGGTAGTACTCTAATTCGAAGAAGATTCCGTGGCCATTTTCTTTTCAGAGGACTGCCAAGAATGGAATGGGAAGCAAGTTGAGAAACAAGTGTATTTGGCTGAGTATTCAGTTTACTGTGAAAGGAATGTTATCTGGTTATCTGAATATTAAGGTCATTGTGGATCTGTTCATTTGTCAAAAGGAAGGAGCATCAAGGATTTTCATTCAGCTTTGTTTCAAATTATCCATTATTTGATAATTTAATTAGATTATTAGTTTGTAGTAATTTGATCCTTTTATTGAGAAGCACTAGATTATAAATGGACATATCCATGATATATTACTTTTCCCAGCCATGGAGAAATTGAGTAGTTGTTTTTTTAATTGATCGTTAAAATCTAATTCTTTAACGTTTATGGGTTAACTGAATACAGTGTAAATTGTATTTATAAAAAGTCATTTTTAATTTTAACTACATAAGGATGTGCGGTAGATTGTCGGGACACTGGGCTACTAACTGTGTTTGAAACCGGCTGAGGCAAATAATCATTACTTCTTCAAATTCTTCTTTCCCTTACTCCTATGTGACGTTAAGCGTGGAGTTGCAGGTCTCGTCCATCCTGTTAGTCTTCTTCTTCTTCTTCTTCTTCTGCAATCTCCCCTTAGATGGCCAGGTCGGGGGTCAAGATGAGGAATTCAGTGGTCCTCTTAAGGTCCTCCAGGTCACCATGGAGCTTGGTCCGCACATCGGTTGGAGAGGGCCATATCAGCTTCCTTTGCTCAGAATAGATTCTGCAGGTCTGAAGGATGTGCTCAGTGTTTTGTTCACCCTCTCCGCACTCGCAAAGGGGGCCGGATCCAATATGAAGCTTTTTGAACAGGTGAGCTCTGAGCCTGTTGTGTCCCGTTCACAATCGGAAGATGAGTACCTGCTCTTTTCGAGTGAGTTCGTAGATTGCATCTCCAGGATCGTGATGTGGATGTCTCCCAATCCATCGCTGGTTGACTGCGGCTTTGTTGAGCGTTTTTACTTCCTCGAGACTGAGGTTACATTCGAACTGCCCATTCGAAGCTCCTTCCTTGGCCAGCTGGTCCGCCCTCTCGGTTCCAGTGAGTCCGCAGTGTCCTGGAATCCACAGCAGGATGACCTTTTTGTGGATAGCCATCAAGCATTCGAGTTCCTTGGAGAGATTTTTTAGGCCCGTGCCCCACTTCGATCTAAGAGATTGCAACACTGATGCTGCATCAGTAAGGAATACTATTTTTGAGTTCTTTGGTCTCTTAAGTATCTTAAGTATTCTCGATGCCTCACATATGGCTTCCTGCTCAGCTCGATAATTTTATGAAGCAAAGCCAGTCGGAACAGCCTTCTCGATTATGTTTCCTGCAGGAAATGGTATATGGATACCGGCGCCACCGTTTGTTGTTGCATTTGTGGCCGATCCATCAGTATATATGCGGGTCCATTGGTCTTTTGGTACTCATTATTTATATGCTGAAGTGAAGAAACCTCATTTCTCTCAGGTCTTCTATTGAAGGAACTTTCGTAAGGGCCTCCATTTCGTCTATAGGCGTAGATTTCATTGCTCCTGTCATGATCCTTAGTCCCTGGTTTTGCACGGTCGAAACTTTCCGGAGGTTTGAGACAACAGCGGTTCCCCAACTTGTGATGCCGTACTCCAAGGAGGGCCTAACATAGCCCATATAGCTAGTCTTCTCATATGATATGTATCCTCATATGGTATATACATATACATTCTCATATGGTGCATCCTCTTGCTGTTTTCCAATGTAGTCAATGAACATACTCCTAGGTCTGTATGTACATACCACGAGGATGTCTAACCTTCCGGTCTTGTTTCAAAGGACTGCTTGGCCTTTCGGGTATCTGCCATTCTGCAAATGTGGCAAAGTACAGACTTCTCTCCAAGAACAACACGTATTCTGTCGTTTCTGATGCAGTCCCTCTTGATCTTTGCAATTATTCTTCTGAGGATCCTTATTTCTGCCGCCGTTATCTTATTTATATTTGTCGAGGGTCGACATAATTATTACTCCTGTTTTATAAATGGCACACCCAGTTTCTATGAAGTGGGCACCCTTAAAAGGGGAAAATCCTGGTATTTGAATGGGATTCTGGCTAAATCACTAGCACAATCGTTGGCCAAGAAACTATAAAGCCTTACTCAGCACTAGACCCATGACCTTATAAGGGTTTGTAATACAGGTTTTAATTTTGTATTTATTTTAATACTAGTACGTAAGAGAATCGTCGGTAATGACCAAAGTATCTAAAATGACACAATGAGCATGATTTCGGTCAAATCTCCTCCTTTCACAACCGTTGGTTCAGTGCATCCTTATTTAAGTAATGAACTTATGCCCCTTCATGGGTTATTAGTACAGGTTTTTTATTTAATGTTATTCTTAAAGCACATTGTCCCAGAATAATATTTTCTTTATATTTATAATTTAAGTGTGTATATATGTATATAAATAATTTTTCGTTTCAATATTGTTCCAGAACTGAAGCAGGGACGGTACGACGAGGACTTGGACAGCGGTACACCTGCCCTCAGGTGGTCCAGTACTCTGGCGGTACTCGCTGCGGTGCTCGCCCTCCTATGAAGGGTACCCCCACCCAGGGTACCGGACACTGCTTCTGTATCCTCCATACTTATATCCTACTTAAATGTGTACTTAGCGGCGGTACTTCAGCGGGCTTCGAATCATCTTCTAATAATGTCCATCTAGAGCGTAATTGACCAAACAGGATGTTGCGAAATATGATCTGGGGTATCGCCTGGGGGTGGGCGTCCATGTTCCTATAATACTGGCTGCTTCCTTGAGATCATTACCCCCAATCACATTTTACAGTGTTACGATAATACATTGCCGTAGTGTGGTGATTTGGTGTTTAGGCGTCACTTATTTTAAACAATCGCGTAGGATTATCCTACAGCTTACACTAATTTACAAAAAATAAAATTTTCGAATTGTTCTTTGTCACTGGTAAGAAATCTATGCTACAGTTTCTCTATGTAAATAACTATATAAATGGTAGAATTTGGATTTTTTCAAAATATATATTTTAACTTTTACAAGTTTAAAATGCCACTGGCTAGGAGTTTTCAATAACTTAAATCTGTACCTCAAAACCAGAAAAGCGTAAGTCACACTAGGCTAACTTTTCATGAGAATAACGTGGATTTACAACCCTTATAAAATTAATGTAATATAAAATTCTACATTCAAAGATGCAATAATCTGAAAATTGTAAAATTTGGACTTACACTCTTCTGGTTATGAGGTACAGATATTATAATGGTATTTAGTTCGTTTTGAATGGAAACAATTTTACCGAACGATACAAAATTAAAATAAATTGTGTTTTTTTTACTGATAGTCGATTTATACCCTTTTGAAACCCGACGCCTCATTTGGCAATACATTATTTTTATCTAATGTTCTAAATTAACATAAACTTCTGTTTGAATACAATAAATGGATGGATTTTTAACAAAATATATAAACTACAGACATCCCTTAAGTTCTGATAGCCCCATTATATATTTTCCGCTTGAAAAACTATTCCCATTACAACTACAACATGTAATATCTATCACAATCATCCTTTGGTCGATTATGCTCTATTTAAAATATTTACCATAGGAAGAGGTTGTCGAAAATATTATTAAGTGGGTTTTATATGTTCAATTAATGGATTCTCTTGAGACCTAAATGCGAAATATTTCCTTATAAAATAAAAGTATCATACACAACTAATTGGTTTATTATGATTTATTCTGTGAATATCAATACATTTTCTTTTTTAAAAATAAGGTATATTTTCGAGTATTATGGTCATTACAATTTTATTTTATTTTATTTTTATTTTTTTTTTTTTTTTTTTTTTTTTTTTTTTTTTTGTCTCAATGTCTAAAAATGTATTTGTATTATTAACAGTTATGAAAAATCTCTGTCACTTTTGACTAGTAGGTTAAGTGCATTTTGTGTATTACGTGTAATTATGAATTTTGTATTATGGTATCATAAGGAAACTAATTTTTTTTTTATCTTTGTTGGTGTCTAATGGACTTAGATATTACAGAGATGTATACAATAATTTGTGAATTTTTGTGGAACGCATTGCGTTTTTCCAATAAATACAATTTTTGTACTTAACTCTACACAAGTGCCACAGATTATATTTAGAATATTTTTACGTCTATTGCTTCATATCCTGGAAACATATGATTTTGAATGAAGTTGAAAGAAGCCCAGCTGCTGCCCAAAGTATTCGAATGATGAACTGGTTATCCTCTTTCAGGGTTCGTCAAAATTCTACAGACCCTAGTCGTAAACCTCCTGCTCCATGCTTGTTCCGGAGCAATAAAGTGTTTTGTCCAGAAAAAAAAAATTAAAGAAAAATTAAAACTGATATGAAATAATCTCTTATATTTTGCTATTGTCATATGATAACCAAAAAACAAAAAAACAATAAAAAAAAAAAATGATAATAAATATGTATATATATCAAAAAAATGTAATTCTAGTCATTAAGTTTTATTATATGTAATGTGCTAAGTTATATGTGGACTGTTGCCACTAGGGCGATCCTTCGTTATGTTAAGGTAACTAACAATTGTTTTAGAACAATAGTTGTCAAATATTACTGTTTTGAGGATCATTCCATCATAAATTCGAATAATTGTTTTTATTCATGGATGTAATTACAACAGATTGTAATAAGCGAAAATATCTCCAATATCTATTAAATTCTTATTATGTTTATTTGAAAAAAATGTGATCTATTTTGTACATGAACAGGGAAAGTATTAGTGGTAAATTTATTACGTAACTCCTTTTCAGAATTTACGTTTTTTTATTAGGTATCACGAATCTAGAAGTAAATTATTTTATATACTCATTGTATTTCTACATACAAAAATATTACGAACATTCTATTTGTAAGAATTTTCTATCCCGAACATGATAACTCAAATATTTATTATCTATATAAACTGTGAAAACTGCATACTGATAAGAAAATTATTTTTAAAATACCATTTGTTTTTTATAGTTTAAAGATATGTAAATAAGCAAAACACTTCATTTCCTTTTGTTTGTAACTTCCAATGCCGTAGAATCTTGTCCCTTTAGTATATTGTGTTATTAAATTTACTATTAATGTTGGTCAATTATCGAGTTATATCATCATTTTTTTATTTATTTTTTTTCAATTGAATAAAAATTAAATTGGTTTACCGACTCTTTCTTAGATTTCTTTTCGATATTTTTGAACATAACACGTCCAAGGAGTAAATCCCAACCGTTGGCTCAGATACAGTACATCCTTACCTAAGTACTGAGCCCAAGATCCTTCATGGGTTGTTAGTGCTACACGTTTTTTTTTGTTTTTTTTTAAGGAAGTAATAAAACTGATTAGATAATAGAACATCTCGTTCCAGAAAAAATTAACGAAACAATCAATGTTCTGCCAACTACACATATCTGTGGCAATAGTAAATAGTCTGTTAAATGCATTTTGTGAGTTAAATTTGTTTGTGAATATTTGGTTATGAGTATCCCACAAAAGTGATTTTTTTTTTATCTTTATTTGTGTCTAATATACATAGTTATGTGGCTATCACAGGGATTAATATTATAATAGATGAATAATCATTGTGGAAAAAAAAAATTTTTCCTAAAATACGATTTTTGCATTTAACACACTATTCACAGGTCCCACAGATATGAAAAAAAAAAAAAAAAAAAAAAAAAAAAAAAAAAAAAAAAAAAAAAAAAAAAAAAACCTTGTGGACTAATCCCAGTACGTCTTGATCTGAGGCCGGTTAAGGAAGGCTCTACTTGAACATGTAAATTCTATATTAAAAATATATATATATATATATATATATATATATATATATATATATATTATTTAATTAAAAATAACTGGAGTAAACAGGCATTTGAGCAAACGTTTAATTATTACAGATCTAATTATCCTCTCTTTAACGTTTTTTAACGTTCTTTAACGTACAAAAAAAGTATTTTTTTTCTTTATTTATTTTTTTTTTTTGTACCAAATAAAATTAGCCATAAACAAACAAGTATTTCGAGTTATTAGTTTTTAAACTCAAGGGCTGAAGGCAATATTATCCCCCTTCATCTGATCTCTCCAATTTAAATGATTCTTCCTCAAAAGCTTTATAATTGGAAATCTTCAAGGATATAAGGTTCCAAGAAGAGAAAAGAAAAAACGAGAAAAAAGGCTTTTCTAATAAAAATTAAAAACAGATACTGGAGGTATTTTCGTTTAATTTTCAAATACTTTCAACTAACTTCCTAAAATACAAAAAAAACTTAAGTCTCTCTTACATCTATTTATAATTATGAAGGATGCTGATATTTTGTATAAAGGAGTCGAAACGGCTTTTAGCCTGTGTTTATTACCTAAGAGGTGATATTGTGATTTATGTTATCTATAAGCTTGGGCAATGGCAGGATTGCTGAAGGCTATTTGTTTTGAATAGTATAATTAATTATTTAAATCAATGAATAAGTTTTTTTTTTTTGTTCCTATATTTATTATTTCGAACACATTCCATCGATCTCCATTTCTGCCCTATTGTTAAAAAAAAATAATAATAAAAAAATCGTTATAGCATAATTGTAAAATAATTTGTAAGTGTAAGGCAGGCAGAATTCCTTTATAATATACCGCCTGCCGTCTAAATTATTCTTTAGACTGCATCACTTGTATGAACGTTTTTTGTCAGAACACTTTTGTTAATAAAATGTATTGTAAATGTGGGTTTATTAATTTGTTAAACGTTATGATTACCCAGTACTTTCAGTTCTTTATGTTTTTGGAGGCATTCACGATACTAAGTAGTTAATCACAAATCACATAAATTATACAAAATATTATATATAAAAATAGAGAAAATGAAAAAGCATAGAACCTCAAAACAATATAGTATAGTTTTTTTTTATTCCTTTCAATTCAGTGTCCACTGATCTTGCCAACAGTTAATGAACAAATACGGACCCACTGCCAAGATTTCAGAAAAAATGGTTGGAAAATGATGACTCACAGAACTAGTCTTATTTTCACAACAAACATTAATCTTTAATTTTAACATAATAAATCATTGCATGCATATCAACAGCAGTCAATAGAAAACGTTGAAATAAAAAAAAAAAAATTCCCTTATAGCAAAAAAAAGTCTGCAAAAACTTGTGTAATGAAAGAAAACAAAACATTTAAACCATAACAACTGATTATAATATTGTAACGTTGTTAATTTGATATTTAGCAGGTGATTCTTACCTCTTAGGATCACCTGGGAAAAAAGCATCGATTTTTATATATCGATTAAGGTTACAGTGCATGTTGTAAAAAACCTAAACAAAACTATTATTAGTGAAGCGGACTTTTACCACGTTTTATTCTGGAGGACTAGATCGGGAAGAAGCCACATCACAAGAAAGTTCTATTAGTTATAGTTCATTATTTAATGGTAAAAGTCCGCTTCACTAAGAATAGTTTTGTTTAGGTTTTTTACAACCTGCACTGTAACCTTAATCGATATATAAAAATCGATGTTTTTTTCCCAGGTGATCCTAAGAGGTAAGAATCACCTGCTAAATATCAAAGTAACAACGTTACAAATATTAGTTATGAGCTAAGGGCTAAGGTCAGAAATAAAGTCTTATGATGGAAGTGCCAAAAGCCATTCACGAGTTAATAATAGTTTCTTTACGAAATCAAGGCAGTAATGTGAGGTAAATTGGGAGGACTGTTAACAAAAACGTGGTTACAGTATCTAAAATTATAAAAAAGATATAAAGAATTTGGCTGTGCATCCTGTAGACCACGGAACGGGCGTCCACCAATAATAAATATATAGCTAAAGCAGAAAATTTTAAAAACTGTCCCTGACAAACCGTCAAAAAAACATAAGATTCAAGGAATTCAGTTTTTCTAGTTAATTTGTAAGATCACCATTCCACATCTCAAATGGCGAACTATACGAAGACTTGGATAACCTGTCAGTTCCCGAAGAAAATAAATAATTTTAGTACAATCCGCAGGATTTTTATCTATGAAAAATTCGGAAGAATTAATTTTCAGTACGTTGTATTTACATGGTCAATAATTACAATCCCAAGTTTCGAACTGGAGACCTTGTGGAAAACTGGGGAAGAAGGAAAATATTCTAAATGGTTTTTGCTCATTAACTTCTTTGATATTCAACCTTATTTAGGATAAACCCCCTTTTCAGTACCTGTTACTTTACCTACTGACTAAAGAATGAAATAAAAATTCTAAAATCCATCTCCAGTCAAGAAATCCAAGGTTTGTTCAAGGGATTGTTGCATCTTTTAGTATAAATGAGAAAATTTGCTTTATGAAAAGTACTTTTGAAGATAAATTAGATCAAAATGTGTTGTCACTAAATTTACAAAATATATTGTTTTAAAAATACGAAATTATGTTTGCGTAAGTTCATTTTAATAAAGAATAAAGAAATACAAAATTATAAAATAGTATTTATCTTATCGGCTCAATTATTATCTGAAATTTTTGCCGCTGATAACTAACTATTTATCAGTGCGAACTAAATAGTTTTACGAATATTTTTTGGGTTGTTATCTTTGCTATGACATTCCACCAGTAGTAGATGTTTTATTCTATTTTGATATGTATACATTACAATATTCACATGTATGATACGATTTTACTATTAAACTTTTGTTTAATAAAAAATATTTTTAGATAGTCATCCTTGGCTGTTATTATCTGACTAATGGTTCCAAGTTTGGTTATGTTGATTTTGGGTATTAAGTAATTTTCTTCGTTCGGGCTATAGCTTGAATTAAGGGCGCGACCTATATCTACTGAGAATAAATGGTTTGTAGATTTTTATATTATGGTATTTATTATTATTGTTAGGTGCGGAAAAGGTGTAAAACAGGCACTGGTGTAAACATGGGCACCCCTCCCTTGTACTATAATATAAAAGGAACAAGCCATTTTTCGTTTGTGATCACTAACCACGAAAACTTCTGAACCTATCTGTACTGTAATTTTAACTACATCATCTTTATAGTTTCAATCGATTTGTTATTAAAAAAGATATAAAATGTGGATGGCAGTTGACCAATAAGTGGTGAGCGCCATTCTATATGAGATGTTACAAATGAACGGTGTTGTATAGAGTTTGAAATTGATTATAAAATTGTCTTATATTCAATTGAATTATTTTAAAAAAATTAAATTTGTGGTTCCATTTGTGGATCCTAGTAAAGTTTGAAAATCGATTGATTGTGGTTTGCGCCTTTCTGCAATAATGTTTACAATGGTAAACTGATCCTATATGTACTAAATTTCAACTACGTAATTTTCATAGTTCTAGGAAGACTCAGCAATAATAAAAATTTAACTAATTTAACAACTTCAATTATTAGTTAAAATTACCTTTACTGAAGAGAGCAGGCGAAGCCACAATGAGGGGGTGCTAGTTTATTTATAAATTTCATTTCTCATCATTAGAAATAGGTACCTACTTTCAGTTTACATACATACTAAGGACAAGGGCCTGGCAATAGTTAAAGACACCACAGCTTACTTAACCAACAACATTCCTATTAGCTGTTTGAATGTACTTTTTTTTAACTATTAATTATGTTTACAACTGTATACATAATATACAAGTAACTTGAGGAAAATGATTACAATAACATGTAAAGAAGTATTCACTAGTAGCACTTCAATAAAAGTTCTACATTAGAAGGTTTCTTGGCCATCTTTTTTTCAGATGCATAGGAGGATTATCAAGTGAGGCAAGTTAGGAGACTAGTGGATTCCAGTGGGTAAGGAGTTTACTATGACAGTATAGGTATCTGTTTTGGGCCATATCAGCAGCATATAGAACATTAACATCTTTATGGATAAGTTTTTTTGTGACATAATAAGGAGCATTGAGGATTTTACAAAGTAGTTTTAATTATAAGGAGTTGATAATAGAATAACTGGAAGGTTTAGTGTTTAGTGGAGAACCAAAGCTCAACTCTGTAAGTCCAAATGGGTCTAATTATTATCATGTAAATAGGTCTTTTGTAATTTAATGGGAGCTTTGAAGGCCTGTCTAATAAATGTTGATAAATGTAGTTTTTGAATTTTAAGTCTGGTATGTCAATGTGCTTAATACATATACTTCTAGATTATGATACTCGTACTCAAAAAATACAAAAGTAATTTAAACAAAACATTTTCTCTGCTCTAAATAATTTTATAGATAAACGAAAAATTTCAGGGCTTAAACAACATCCATCTCTTATCTAATTTTATATTTAAAATAATAATGTATTAAGTTCCTCCTTTTGGTCAGTCTAATGATGAAGAGACAGTTCTATCATTTACAAAATATTTCGAATTGTAATATTTAACAGCCGCAAGGCTTTAAAAACAAATTATATTTTATAAATATAAATTCTTGTATTCAAGAATTTAAATATTAAAGAAAATTAGGACAAAAAGAAGGAAATTACAAAGAATACTAACTAAAGTGAAAAATTTAATATCTTGAACTAAAATATGTATAAAAAAATAAATCTGTGGTTCAACTCCTCTTTTAAAAATGAAGCCAACAAAATATGTCTATACTAATTAATCAATCACAAATTGACGTTTAAAAGGAATATATTCATGAAGGTAAGCAAAAGAATAATAAATGTGAATCAGTGTTATTTATACAAACAAATATAATGTATGAGACTTTATTAGACTAGTACTGATTTATGCTTCAGAAACAAGTATGAGTTCGAAAAACATGAAAATATAATAGTATATTTTGAAAAAAATGCTTCTGGAAAGATGTTTTGTGGCAGTCTACGCATATTTTCAATGAAGATAATAGGGAAGTTGTACATGTTGGATTGATTGATCTTAGCATTAAGTTAAATGAATTGAAGTGGACAGTACATGTGGCTAGGACCAGCAAAACAGATGTGAGGTAAGTTGGATCGTATAAGAGGAAGATAATTCCTAGGTTCTGATGGATAGATAGAGTAACATATGATTTCAAGTTTATTCTTTTTTTTTTTATCCATTTATTGAAATTTACAACTGTACAAAATATATACATCAAGTAAATGTGTTGATAATGATATTATAACATGTCAAAGCATAAAAAGAACTATTCATCAGTAGCACTTCAATAAATATTCTAGACTAGAAGGTCTCGAGGCCATCTTCTTTTCAGATGCCTCAGAGGATTATCGGGAATGGAGTGGGAAGCAAGTTGAGGGACTAGAGGATTAATGTGGTTATGGAGTTTACTATGAAAGGATAGGTATCTGGTTCGGGCTAAATCAGCAACATATGGAACATTAAGATCTTTATGAATAAGTTTATTGGTGACAAAGTAAGGAGTGTTGAGGATTTAAGTTTATTCTGAAAATACAAGAGGCTGCCACCTAGCAAAGGCTACTTGAAGAGGCTAAAACCGACACAGTGTTGTAGAACCTTATAGAACTAAAATTAGATTTGTGATGTAGAAACAAATGATTAACCACTAAAACTCAAAAAGGTGTTTGAAATTAAACTTAAACATACTAAAATAAGTATAGAATTCAAAAGCTATATAAAATTCAATGTATAATTAAACCATTATAAAATTTTTAATTTCTTTGGTTTAGTTTTGTTATTTTTATTTTCTCACCTTCTTAATTAGAAACCAAACTGTTTCAAAACATGAAAAACATACATATATTAAAATCTCTTTATTGTTTACCAATAGAATTTAGAATATTCTTAAGAAATTTAACTATATAATTAAAAGTTATGGTAAAAACTGGAGTACTTCCACTATTACCAGTAGTTAATTCAGTACATTGTATTATTCTTAGAGGGCATAGTCGCAAAAGAAAGTTTATTTTATATTCTATTCTATTAGAGGAACTATTATTTTATCAAAATTTTACTCTGATGCTTAGCAGTATCATCAGTTTCAAAATAAACTAAGATTATTTTACAGTGATGATTAACATGAAACATAGTTAGTATTACTGAAGTGCTGCAGTAGCAATTTGTCAAAAGTTTGTTGAATAGGAATGATCTGCATTTTTGATGATCTTAACCTTAGGAAGTCATTTGTTAGAGAGTTCAAATACTAAATTGGGGAACAATTATTCAAGGATAAAGTTTCAGAATATAGACATGTTATTTTGTTTTTTTCAACAGGAAATAGCCTACACAAATCAAATATATCTTGTTAAATAACTGTTTGCTTTTTATAAAATTCAGCTTGTCGTGATTGGTTTAATTTTTCCCATTTAATTATTTTATATTTAATATTGATGGAAGAAGTTGAAAATTTATTGATTATATATATATATATATATATATATATATATATATTGTTGTGATATTTTAAAACTGAAAATTATATAGGACATGGGATGAAAGTGTAAGGGTCTAAACCAGGTAGGAACCCTTGGATTAGGAACACCTGAGGTACCTGCGGTTCAGCCCTTGAGGCAGGTAAAGGGAGGCAGTTGGAATTAGGACAGAGAAGAAAGAAGACAGGGTCAGTTGTTTATGGACCTTAGAGCAACCAGTGTCAGGAGTCAGAAGACTATGGAACCAAGATAAGTGAAAGTGTTAGAAGTTCTCTCCTTAATGGACTTTAGAATTTAGATTAAATTAAGGTAAATTTAAATATGTTTATATATAAAATAATAAATATAAAAAGTACCACAAAACATTGTTTAAAAATATCCAGTCATAATTCAAAAGAATATTGACAGAACCCAAATAATGAGTTTAAGTCAATTAATTATTGATAATAATTTTATCTAAACATTTATGATTGAGGAAAATCATTACATTTGGCGCCCTCCAGTGGACTGTCAATATTGAAATTATGGCTGGAAAATGGTTAAAATTTGGTAGATGTTTGTGTGAAAATAATGAATAAATAGTAATTTTAAAGTCAAATTATATTAAGGGAATTAAAACAAAATGAATTTCGAACAAATGTTGGAATCTATCAATAAGAATGTTGATTTGCTATTTAATACCATATCTAAAAAAAATAGATGAAATTGCTGAAAAAAAGAAAATAAAAAACATGAAGAACGCATGAAAAAGTTTGAAGAAGATGAACGAAAACGTTCTGAAAAAGATTCAGACTTTCAGGCCATTGATATAAATGTTTGTGAAGATGAAAAAAACACTGGAACTGAAGAACAAATGGAATTAGAAGAAGAAAAAGTAACTGATACTGTGAAAGAAGACAAAAAATTGAAAAATGAAAAATTAATGGAATATGAAGAAAGTAAAATGAACAAAGAAAAAGTAACTGATAATGTGGATAAAGAAAAAGAATTAAAAGATGAAGAAATAATGGAATCTGAACAAAATTTTTACAAGTGAGATAGTAGTGTGTGAAAGTAAAATTGTTAATAAATTAAATGAAGTGCAAAAAGAAGAAGTAATAAAAGAGGACATTGGTGAAAACATAAACGATGACTTTGATGAAAATGAAGAAGTGCTAAACTGTCAAATGGTTCGAAGAAATAAATATACCGATATCATTCAATTTCAAAAAGTAGAAAAATCTGATTTCTTTGATTATAATCAAAAATTAAAATATGCTTCAAATAAAGGTTTGAATAAGCATATGATGGAGTTTCAAATTCCACTTAGTTGGAGCAAATATACTTCAGAATGGTTATGGTGGTTATATAAATTAAAATGTACAAACAGCCATAAAGGGTTTAAAAAGAAATTTATATACGTCAAGAAAAGAATTTAAAAAAAAATTTTCTTGGTGAAATTTAGTATATTGCTGACATGATAAAAAAAAAAAAAATAAAAAAATAAATAAATAAAACTGTTTGCATATGGAACCATTTTGTTTTTAAATAGCATAGATAAAAAATTAATTTGTAATTCAATCAGTCTCTTTTGTCATTAAATTTATTTATTTTTTATTTTAAGCATCTACCAATCATAGAATAAAAAAGGTGTGAAATTTGACAAAGAATTGTTATTAAAATTTTTGCTTATTTTATGTAAATGTTTTAAACAATAGATCATAGATAATTCATCTGTAAATCAACCTATTTTCATGGTCATTAAATTTTTTTTTTGGTAATAATTTTCATAAAAATCTAATAGGTTTGTAGTTACTTATAGTTATTATTATATTAAAATAAATTGACTGTATTATATAAATGTTTGAAAAAGTACTATTGTTAATTAAATTATGTTTCAGTCTGTTACGCATGTTATTGAATTAATTTGAACATTTTTCATTAAAAAAAAAAAAAAATAATAATAATGGTTATTAGATTAATATAGAATTATTTCATTTTATAGTAAACATTTGGTTATTGTATATAAAATTTAGATTTTAAGGATTTGTTTAGCGTTTGGGATTAATAATTGTTTTGTTATATTTTAATTATTTAGATATTATGATTTTGCATTGTTAATTAATTAGATTTAGAAATGTAATACAAATTGTATAAGCTGTAATATAGAACAAGTAGAAAAAATTTCTACGCAAAAGCTCAAAATTTTTTAAATTGGAGAGAACCTGAATGTTGTGATATTTTAAAACTGAAAATTATATAGGACATGGGATGAAAGTGTAAGGGTCTAAACCAGGTAGGAACCCTTGGATTAGGAACACCTGAGGTACCTGCGGTTCAGCCCTTGAGGCAGGTAAAGGGAGGCAGTTGGAATTAGGACAGAGAAGAAAGAAGACAGGGTCAGTTGTTTATGGACCTTAGAGCAACCAGTGTCAGGAGTCAGAAGACTATGGAACCAAGATAAGTGAAAGTGTTAGAAGTTCTCTCCTTAATGGACTTTAGAATTTAGATTAAATTAAGGTAAATTTAAATATGTTTATATATAAAATAATAAATATAAAAAGTACCACAAAACATTGTTTAAAAATATCCAGTCATAATTCAAAAGAATATTGACAGAACCCAAATAATGAGTTTAAGTCAATTAATTATTGATAATAATTTTATCTAAACATTTATGATTGAGGAAAATCATTACAATATATATATAACATATTTAATTACTAAGGAATTTTTTTTTCCTCATACTATTGAAAGGTGAAATAGCCTGTTAAATGTATTGGGAAAATAATTTAAACATTCAAATAAAACATTAAATAAAAGGAATATTTCTAATCTTAACTTCAAAATTATTTAATAAATTTATTTATAAATTAAAAGTCAATATTTTTATTTTCTCCTATTTATATATTGAATATTTATTTGTTGAATCATGTATACAATTTTTTGCATAAATAAAAGGCAATTTCATTTCTAAATTTAAAAAATTACAGATAGATTGAATTTTTCAATCACCTAAAACATTATAATAATTTTATTAAATATCTTTAAGTAATACCTGTATCGATTGAAAATAGATTAATAATCCAATCGGTATTTATGTATTTTATATTTTCTCAGCCAAAAAAATCAAAACGAAATGATACAGATTTAGTTTTATTTGTTGAAACTGTCATAAAAAATATGTTATAGAAGATTATTTCAGAAAATAAGAATTATTTTAATACAGAGAAAATAACTATAAAATTCACAATAATTCAGTAGGAATATAAAAGAATTTCCTTTGCTCCTCTCCTGAAATTTAGGTGGCTTTTCAGACCATAATTTAAATCAATGAAAAAAAAAGAAATATTGTTTGAATTTCATTTAGCTTTATAAAATTAATTTTGTCTTAAGTAGTTTGCTTGCTTAGGAATAAGATAAATTTTCTTTGTGATTGTTGTTTAATCTTTATACCTCTTAGTTGAGTCAACTTTTAGTAGAATTGTCGTATTTAAAACAAAAAGACTTTTCGAATAAATTTGATTTGCGGTATTTGAATAAAGTTTCCTTGGTCACACAATATTTGAACCTTAAAATTATCCTCTGAAGTATTTCTTATTTTTGGTAAGAGGTAAGTGTTAATCCCAGTTTAAATCATTAAATGTAATAAAATAAGGACCTTGATCAGATAGATACATGATTCACACAGCAGAAATTCTAAAATTATTTGCTTATAATTATTTCATACGAGATCAATGAGTTTATTTTACTTTTAAATGTCTTTGCTTATAAAATACAATAGTTTGTGCAATTCAAAATGAATACAGGAAAAGTGGAAATGAAAGCAATTAGCTTACCTCCGTTCAAGATATTTCCATAAAACAATCCTAAGATAACATTAATTTTTTGGTGCGAATTTGAACATTGGTTGCAACATTTTTCTATGGGGCCTGCATAGTAAGCCCTGACCACCAATAGCCATTTTGCAATCAACATGCTCATCCTTAATGATTTCCATTAAAAAACATACAACATAGTTAAATGTTATAAATAAAGTAAATGATGTATAATAAAACATAATACACATGGCCATTGCCAAATGGCAGGAAAGAGCATATGGACCTGGCTTAATTTACAGTGGATCCAAACATGTTTCTTAAATCTCAAGGATACAAATATTAATTGTTTGAAACCAAATTTATTTTAAAAGTAGGATCCAAGTATTAATTTTTAGTAGCAATAAACTGAGTGAATCTATACCTAGTGAGACATGAATTAAATTTAAAAATAGGAATTCAATGAAGTATTAGCACAATAGGCATTATATTTAAATGAGTATTCCTTTTAAAGTATTGATTTTTAAAATTAAGACATTCCTTTTTAAATTTTTTATTGTATTCTTAGACCATTTGCATTATAGCTTGAAATCTTCTTTCATGGAATATATACAGGCAATGCGTTTTCAGGTCCAGTTTGATCCTTTTCTTGCAATGAAACCTTTTTTAGCTGATTTTTAAGGAAAAATTTTTTTTTCATTATTTAAAATTCTACAAATTCAATAAAATTCCATGTTAATTAAATCCAGTGGTGATGGGTTGAAGTTTTGATTGGAACCTTAACTTAGTGAAGTAACCAATCTTTTGTTTTGTCCTTTGGATCATCTTGCTGGAAGATAAATGCGTCCCCAATCACCATCTTTTCTACATTGGCGTTTAAGTTAAGACATAAAATGTCACCTTTAATAACACTTAAATTTACATCATTCCACTACTTACTAAAATGCTTTCACCTCCAAGTTGTTTTGATGGCCTGATATGACGGATTTCGAAAGGGTAGATTGTTTTTCTGAATAGGGTGAATAACTTGGGAAAATCAGAGTCAAAAATGTTATATTTGCTATCATACAAACAATTTGTTGGTTCAAAATTCCAATGGTTCTTTTTTGAGGGGTTTCAATAATTCTAAACATTTGTTGAGATGCCTCACTGATAAATGATTTCAATCATTGAAATCAGACATGATAATTAAAACTGTGGATTACCTTTCCTACTGTAAGCTAGCTTAATGATGTATAAGCAGTTGAATGCAACCACTGATGCCATAATGGTTACAGAAATAGAGATTATTTATAGAGAATATTTTGTGGATGCTTCTTTATTCTCTTTTAAAATAATTTTAAAGATCACCCAAAATATAACAGAACTTCTCTCTTTGTTCTTATTTATTATATTTCTAACTGTGCTGAAACTCCTATTTGGATAACTTTGTCCACCAGATCATAATTAAACAACATAGTTGCATAATAATAAACATCACTTATGTTGTTTGTTTGTTGGTATTCCTTTTGGTATTCAACTATGGCAGGAATGACAGACTATTCTGCAGCTTACCAACATTTTCTAGATGGTTTCAGGAAGTTGAGATGTATTTAGCGAAACCTCCACGAAAATAACATATTCCCACCCATAATAATCTAACTCACAACATGATCTTGTGTTTTCTCCAGCTTATTAACACTTTTCTGATTTGAAAATGTTTTAGGATAAGAATATTCATTCTTGTTTGTGTTTTCTCCAGGCTGAAAGATAATATTTTCCATAGCCACCGAAGGATACTATTTTCAGATCTAACGATTTTAAAGATCGAATGATATCTTCGTCCTCTCCTTTCCGAAACCTAATAGTGTCTTCTTAAAAATTGATTGCATTGTTTTGATCTTTAATAGACACTCCCTCTCTTTTTCTCGTTTAATCCTTTTTACAGGTCAATAAATTTAACTTACGTAAAATTGTCCGTAACGGTCCAAGTCTTGGAAAGTATTATTAAAGAAGAACTGTGATGCACTAACATTCATGAGAAAGAGAATCGTGGAATCTTTTTTATTCTCTTAACAATCGCTTACTTGCCAAGGGTTCATCTTGACATCTAATGTGCTACAATATCTTCTGAATGAATTTTGACTTTTACAATTGATACTTACAAATTTATTTCATTTAACATTATAGACATCCGCAATGAGGTTTTCATCAAAAACTAACACTTGATTACCAGTTTTTATATTAAATTAGTATGAAACAGCTAGCATCTTTATTTTCGAGGTTTGATAAACATTGGGGTATGCCAAATACTTTTTTGACCTTCATGAATGTGAGCTATGCCAAACATGACCGTTCTAGGCCGTTTCCGGTGTTGACTGACATAAAGTCACACGGTTTTATATTGCTTGAAAGACCTTTCCCTTCACCTTTGAATTAAGTATGCGAGTATAAAACCAGTTTAGAAGGTTCTACAATTTATTTTGTTGGAGTGTTACGTAACGCTGGACATTTTATAAGCGAAGGGGACTGATGATATGAAATAACATTCTAAATAAGCATACTTAAAATATAATATAAATTTTTCATATTTTTATTTAAAATGTCATCATCATATTCGTTCGCCTAGATTTCTCTAAAAGAAAATATAAATTGAATTCGGCAATCTACAATATTTATAGATTTATTCTTTTTTCTTACTGTTTTGATTTGATATTACAATGTTTAAATAAACTTCTTTATTAAATATTTAATAGACAACATGCATTAAAAAGTCTTTTTTTGTAACTTGTACTCCTTGAATTCTCTAAGCTATTGCTTCTTAAATAAATTCATATTGCACATGTATTTCTAAATTGACAACTCAAAAATCTTTATTTTTGATTTATCATTATGTTTAAATCCAACACTCTTCTATGAAAAGTCAAAAATGTATCGAATTAATTTCAAATCCCACCCGATACATCTCACTTGCGGTTGGGACTAACAAATAATTCAGATACACTTTCAATATTTCATACAAGACTGTAAGAATTTTACATTTATTTAATGCCGGTTTTTTAGTTGTATCACTTAAGAAATACGTGTGCGATATGTGCAATTGCAGTTTTAATCAAAATTTTTAAGGACAAAATGAAAAATAATTTTTTTCTTTTGCAAACATTAATAATTAATTAGGATATCCTTGAAAATACATATTACAAAATAGAAAACAATTGGAGTCAATTTATAACGCTACTTATCATTTTTGTAAACATTAATTATGTAAGTAGTTATTTAGGTTCAATTTTTTAAATACGACCTAACCAATTTACAAAAAAAATAAGATTGATTTCAGAGTGTGAAACATTTCCAGAATGTTTTTCAACAAAACAATTTAAAAAACATTTTGAACTAAGTTACATGCCTTACTAAAACAAGTATATTTTAACTGAGATAAGAAAACAACCAGCTAGCGCTCCTTTGGGAAGAATGAGTAAACTTTGCTGATAATCAAATCAGATCAGAGGTGTGTACAATAAACCTGCAACGTCAGATGTTTGTAGAGAATATGTCGTATTTTCCTATGTTATCTGCGTTGGAGGAATTAAGTTTTTAATCTAAAAATGGAAAATGGCAGACAATTGCAATGATCAATCCTGGTTAGCTTTCTTTTTATACTTCATACGTAAATTACGTTTATAATTTCCTATTGATTTTGTATGTTTAAGGTATTTCTATATTTTATTCATAGGATTGCAGAGCTAGAATCTGCTCTGAAAGAAGATGGAAGTGTAGATATAGATGGTGTGAATGAAGATCCTTTTATACCAGATGCTCTTCGACCTGAGATATGGAAATCATGTTTATTTTTCAACCACCATAAACCTCCATATTTTGATGAGATATTTGATCTCCCTGAGCAAAAAATCATAAGAGAAGATTGTCAAAATTTCGTTGGTATGTACGTTTCTCATTTTACATCATTGATAATATTAGTGCGGACTATTAATGATTTACCTACTGTATACTCTTTGATGTCAAGTCCCACTCAGTTATTCCACCCACTATTAGGATTTTCTACCCTGTCAGTGTATTGGGATATTATCACAAATATGCTGTCAAAATTATTTTATGTGATCCTTTGATTCGATTAAGATGTAAGACAAGTTTAAAAGTTTTTATTTTATATTTTTTCTTATTAGGATATCTGGTCAATTATCTAGACATAATTTTTGAATATTATTCTTGAAATGATCCATGTCCTCATTAAAGGAGTAATAACATTTTTAAAAAATGGCCTTGTTAATTCTATCCATCAATAACTGGTTTATGTAACCAATAAACTGTATATGGCTTGAAGTTAGAAAAAATAGATTTTTTTTTTTTTTTCAGTACTGGATGGTAATGTTTTTGTCTTGGTTGGATTTCTACTCTACTAAGTTGTTTTATCATATATCTACTTGAAAAATTGTGAAATATTACATTTTAATTCTATGAATTGAATTAATTTTCATATTATTAAATTACACGATGTTCATATACATTATTTTTTTTAATTGGATGAACAAACATCTCTTAAGTTTAACATCGTTTCTGTCTTATTAATTTATATCATTGTTCAGAGTGTAAACTTAAACTGTTTATTTTTAGCCTTGTGATTTTAAACTATTTTTTATGTTTGTAAACAATTCTATCAAGGATGATGGGGAGTAACCTTAATGGTGTTTCCATTTTTATAATAATAACATCATATCAGATTATTAATATTTTTACTTACTATGTGAGATTCTCATGGTTGTTCGACAAACATATTTCATAATACAGTTAAATTACCAATAAATCAAAGAAAATACATGTATATATTTATTTCCTTAATATATTTAAATTATTTTAGACTCTAGCGAATCAAAAGTATGAGACATTTTAGAATTCTGTTGTTTTAGTCATCTTGATTTTACTTTCAAGGTTTTCAAGTTGATTTACCTTTTAAACTGTATTTATTTGCATTAATTATATTTCATTAGCCAATTATAAATTTAGTAGTTATATAATTTCTTAATCAAATCTTGTCATTATTTAGGGTTCTTGTATCTAAAATCTGAAGAACGTTTCACCCGCCTTATAAATATAAATGCTGGTGGAATCGTTATTTAGTTATATTTCCCATAAGAATAATAGTTACTTATTTTTCAGACAAGTTGGGTAATGCCGAAGAAGAGAAATTGTGTGTGATATCTGATGTAGAATGCCTAGTCTCAACATATTGTCGTAACACTGGCATATCTTACACCCGAGGTAAGCCAAATTTATTAATATTTTGATATAAAAGATTGAATTTTTTAATTGATAAATACAATATGGGAATTTTCCTGTGATACTTTTTGTAATTTTGATTTAAAGAAATCCAGTTAGGATTCACTGAAATTGCTTCCTATAATTATTGTGTAAATTATTCTTAACTAAGGTCTACATTTATCTGTAAATGCATTTTTTTTCTGCTTAATTTAAAAAAAAAAATGTAAGATGGTATTTATATGAATCAACTTGTTCTAAATAATTTGGCTAATTTTCATGTTGCATATTTATTATTTATTAATGAGGTATGATGGCAAATGTGTTTTTAAAAATATTTTCTTATCAATCTGCATGGATTTATTTTGATCTCCTGGCATTTGTGAATTACGATATTACAAAACAAAAAAATCAAATTTAAATATATTGATTAGCAAGCTAAAAAAATATTTTTGTTGGGTTCAATACCATTTTATACTTCATCTTAAACGCTAGATCATGTTGGATCTTTACAGCTTACTTATCTATTCCTTGAAAATAGAGGTGTTTAAAATGTATTTTGTTCATTGTCCGAGATATAAAATAAATATTAATTTTTTCAGTTGAATATCACATTCCTCAATGCCTTAAGCTTGAGAGTGCCTTGAGCATATCCACCCAGCTTCAGTTTTTTTTTTTAAATACGACTATTTTCCCTTATCTCCCCCCCCCCCCCCCCCCCCCCCAAAAAAAAAATAATAATAAAATATATAATAATAATAAATATGGAATTGAAATAGCCAGGTGATCCCAGGTTGGCCAAAAAGAAAAAATAATAGATTTCCATCTTTTAATTTTTTATATTCTTATAAAACATCATTTTGTAATATGCAGTTTTTTAATTCACAGTTGATTTCCTCTTTTACCTGATCTCTGGTTAAACTTTTGACTGAGAAAAACTAGAAAAAAAAAATAGATTAATAAATGTACATAGTTGATTATTTCATAAAATTATTTTATTATAATTATTTTATATATATATATATATATATATATATATATATATATATATATATATATATATATATATATATATATATTATTTTTTTTAAATTTCTATGTATGAATTTTAATAGTATATTACTCAAATATATTTCATGTTTTCTGTACCCTACATAAATCACAAGTTTAACAGCAATATAAATGATTAAAAACTTAATGGTACGTAAATATTAAATTTAAGTATGTACAAATGTGCATTTTATGGCTTATTATTGTGAGCTTATGCTTGAGCAAACTAAGTATAATAGTCCTTTTCATACCAGAAAAACTAATCTGCTTAGCTTTTGATTAGTATTGGTTTAAGTCAAGATATTATGCTTTGTCTATATATACTTTACTCATATTGTCTCGCAATAAATTTATTTGACATATGATAAATTGGTGTTTCCATAATGTCTATTCTTATTTTTACCTTTAGATTTTTTAATTTAATTATAAATGACTATTGTGGTTGAAACACTTATAGATGTAAAAAAATAAGTTAATCTTTATAAAAATGGTGTTTTTTTAACTTAGGTAATGGTTGGTTGGACCTCCTCGCCCCTCTCCTAGCCCTCGGACTTCACACCGAAGATACTTACTCACTTTTCGAGGGTTTAAGATCTCGTTACGTGCCTAGAAGTTACGGAGAGTTGTGGGCATTATTCAGGCTTCTTCTCTTGTACCATGACCCCAACCTCTGCTCATTACTCGATACCAAGAAGATTAGCCCTGAGAGTTATGCCGCATCATGGGTTAGATATTTGTATGATGTGTTTGTAATGCTTGTCTTACGATTCGCAACTATATCATGAAAGTCTCTGTTCAGTTTCAGACACTATTTGCTGCCCCATGTTCGTTACCAGTAGTTACAAAGATATGGGATCTTTATTTTCAACAAGCAGATCCCTTCTTCATGCTTTTCCTTGGTCTTGTCATCATCATTAATGCCAAGTACTGTTTATTTTTCATTTAAATAAATTTTGGTTCATAATTTACGATTAATAATTTTTAATCAGTTATTTCATTGATTTAATTCTATGTATCGTTCTTAAGTTCTATTATAGCTAGCACTTATATTCTGCTAATTTTCATTAGTTTGAGAGAATCTATTCAACTCGTAAACATATTTTTAAGAAGTTAAGTTGGAGACAAACTAGATTTATTTTCATTAGAAATTATTTTATTTTTTAGAAAATAACAATGTATTATTGTATTTATTAAATTCTGATTATTATGAAAAAATATTTTAAAAAATAACAAGATACTGCTAATTTCATAACTTTAAAAAAAAAAAAAAAAATGAAAAGCCATGTAACATATTTTAGGGGTTGCCGCCTTGTCTGTCGATGCACATATGTTTTTCATTCAAACCAATATAACTCCTAAACAGTAGGTCCAAGCGACAAATGTTATATAACAAACATATTCTACACTAAATTTCTAATAAAAAAACTGTCAGCAAATTTTTGTTCCAAGCTGCACCAATAGAGCTAGAGTGTGCCAAAAAAGCCCCTAAACTTAAAAATAGGGGTTTCTAACATGAATTTTTTCATTCAAACCAAAATAGTTCCCAAACGGTAGGTCTTAGCGATCAATACTGTCTAACAAAAAATATCCTCCATTAAATTTATAACGAAACCGTCAGGAAATTTTTGATCCAAGCAACACCAACAGAGATAGAACGTGTCAAACTTAATGTAACACCCTCGCTTTCCCCAAAATAGTATTACTTTTAACCAACTAGACCACGGGTAATATATGTTCCATGTTAAAAAAAAAAGATTTAAATCAAATTTGTTCGAGCTTAAACTGAAAAATGAAGAGGAACCTTGTTTTTATAATAACACTCATCAAGTTATAAAATTAAGCCATATTGATCTTATCGCTCATTTCATTTTATTTAATCAATGGAGAATTTTAGTTTCAATGATGTTATCATTAGTGTTTGAAAATTACTGTAAGATGATCGACTGATGATTTGTGATATATTTTGTTATACAAATTTCGGTGCTCAAAGATCATTAGTAATTTAAATGATAACGGGATAAAATGGAAGGAACTTTAAAATTCAATGCTGCATGACTATTGCCTTTTATTGAACATACGTAATCTGGAAAGGATAAAATTAATTATAATTACTAAAAAAATATTTCAGAGATCACATATTATCGTTAAAAGACTCGTCTAAAGAAGCTGTGATTGAGGCAGTTTCGAATATTCCTTCTGGCCTACAAGAATCTGATATCGAAGATCTTTTTGCCTTGGCCCAAGAATATGCCAGCAGAACTCCTGGTTCATTTAGGCAGGTATGATTTATATATTAGTTTTAAGATTTGTTTTTTAAAATTATTATTATTATTAAGCTATATTTGTTCCCATGGTTGTATGTTGTTTTTTTTTAAATTAGTTAAAACAAATTATGTATTTAAATACCGTCGTTGAATTATAATAGATAGTGCCATAGCTCATGAATATGGAGTATCGAGACATAAGTTCCATTCTTTTGATAACTGATGAATTTTTTAAAGGGGCTACAATCTGAAAGATTTCATTTGGTTCCATTAGAAGAAACCTGTAGCCAAATAATGTCGCAAATGCCATTAGTATTATAATGGATAATAATAATATCCATTTATGGCAACTTTGATCATAAAATTGTTGTAATAAGATGGTTAGGCTTTGGATCAGCTTTGAAACTTGGATCAGATGTAGTTCATGAAAATCCAGCTTCATTTCGGTTACCATGGGAACCGCCTGCTGGTAATGTATGTATGGTAATGAAGTAAATGATTACTTCTACCATGTCGTTTGTTCATTATGGGGGTTGGTACAAATTTTTAATATTTTTTAAGCAGTCGATCAGGGTTTGAAATACACATCAAAATATCTATAAATTAATTGAATTTCTTAGATTTCCAAGTGTCCATTATTAGTATAAATTAGGTGTTTAGGAAAAATATTACTTTGACAAACCTTTTATTTTCCAGGAATTGAAAGAGAAATATTTGTTGCATGCATTTAATGTGTTATAAATTTCATTAGTACATGGGAGAACACTTGGCCTCAAAGTAGAATTAAAATTTCCTTTGGCTTGCCCATTTGCTGTACATTTATTTACCTTATAATTTGCTATTAGGTCTCAATAAACTGAAAGAAGTTGGTGAAGAGTTACATATGACTGATGGTTGGTTGGTTTGTAATGTTTATAGACTTAAAACCTGTTGGTCAGCAACACCTGTCAATACATATAGTGAAACTCTAATTTTCCGGATTGATTTGAAGAAAAAATATATGTATATTTTTTTTTTATTACATACAATTTTTTTTTTTTTAAATAGTTTATTAACAATTATTGTAAGCCATGGTTTCTAGTTCATGTAAAATATGATAGGTCCCATCTTATTAGTTTTTGTAACATAATACTAGACTTAAAACTATTAATAATAGAGCAATAGGCAATAATAGATAAAGCAGAACTACTGGAACTGCATGTCGGAATTAGGAGTGGAGCCAACACACCTCATAACTGTCAAGTTCTTATTGGACGTACTTAGTGGATTTTTAGAAGTGTAGCAAATCCATCCAAAACCGGGTTTTGCTCAGTCTTGGCCCTATTGCCGTCGTGGGTGGTTTCTTTATAAACTTAAAGAGTCATGGTACCTAAAAGAAAACATGTATTAACTGTGTCCAAAAAACTTTCCATTGTAGAACGTCTTCGGAAAGGCGAATCTGGGAAAAAGTTGGTGGATGAGTTCTGTGTTGGAACATCCACGATTTCCAACATGTTAACTCAACTTTACTGTTACATTAATATTATTTTATGAACAGCCCACATTTTTTATTATTTAATAAAGTGCATAGTTAAAACAGTACATATGCCTGTATCTATTATTTCAATACCCTAATTCAATAGTAAATCTGATTATCCAGATAATTGGAGTTTCACTGTACTAAGAATCATAATAATTAATAATCAATGTTTTAATTTAAAAAATATATATATTTTTATTAAATTATTATTCAATAGTAAATTTATAATTATTTGAATATATGATTCACTGCCTCCAAGAGCCAATGAGATATCTGATTGAATATTTTTCTCAAATGATTTTTCAGTAAAAAAAAAGATATTGCTGAATCATATATTTTGTGAGGTTGCACTAGGAACAGTTTGTTGCTTGTTCTTTTGATATTAAATATCCATGGGTCATTTTTGTATAATCTATTCCAAACGAGGTCAATGCTACATTTCTTTGTGAGTTACGAGTCGAAGTACTCCAGGCTCCTCGTTATTTTTTTTTTCTTCAGTTTGTTAGGAAGACTTTTATTGTGCATGACCTGCCACTCTTATTTTATTTGTTCTTCGAGAGGATTACTTCTTTCAGCTTTATTTACCAAAGCTCACTCTACCTGGTAATACTAGAACTTATTTAGCTGCTTTGTCCGCCATCTTATTTCCCTTAACTCCTATGTGGCCACACATGACTGATCATTTTATATTTTTACATACCAAACTTCACCATTGTTTTTTAAATTTCAACATAACGTTTTAAATAATATTTTCCTTTAGCAGGAAGATGTTACAGAATCCCTTCATCTTCTTCATATCTCTTTTTCTAGTTGTTTTGAAGTATTAAGATTTTGCTACCTAACACTTCTGCACATAACTCCTTCATCAATTGAACTAGATTGTATTTTAGAAAAATGTGATATAACTCTTTCATCCACCAAACCCTTCAATTGTATATTTTTATGTAATTTTACACAATGCAGACTCTTTTTTATAATCGAAAATGACCCTTTTAATTTATGATAATTTAAATATTATAGGTTTAAAATTGTATTATTAGCTAATAAAAATTTTATTTTATTTTAATTTTCTGTAAATAAGCTCGTCCTTCCCTGAGATTATGTTTTATGTTTTCTATGATATAAATCTATAAATTGCCTTTCTCACCTTAAAAAAAATATTAATTCTAGGCCATCAGAGAGAGATAACTCTGAAATTATTAATACCTTTTGTTTGTTATGCAATGCCTGATTGATATAACTAATTCTATACAAAGACTCTATTGATAATAGATAACCCACTTCTTTTGTTACCTTACCACACTCTCCCCTCCACAAAAACAAATATAAATAAAAGAATCGATAAAATAAAGACTCTGTACCTTATTACTCAGAATACTGCACCATATATTATTTAGAAAAAATAAATTCCATGAGAATAGGAAGCTCTTTTTAATAATTTTGCAACCAAAACCTTATCACGGCTGAATTACCATTTCTACATTCCCTATTACAAATTGAAGGGCATTTGTGTAAATTATGGATACTTATTTATGGGACTTCTGTATAAGTATCAAATCTTTATTTAAATTATAATGGTTGCTTATTTATTTCAGTATTGAATATGTAAACCATAACAATTCACCGATATTTTCATTCAAACTTTTCAATTAAATATATTTTTTTCACATTATTTTTTAATGAAAGATCTGTAAGATCAGATTGTTTTGTTTCAGGATTTAGAGAGGCGTGTATTCGATGATGATGAAGTAGTCGAGGGTGCAGAAAAAATCAGCCAGGCACTTTGTTTACCTGTTTCGGTTTCGGAGTTGGTTGAAAATATTCATCTGCCTCCAGCCATTGGTGAAGAATCACTGAGGTATTGTTATTTCTGACACCTCTCTCTTTCCACCTTTATTTCTTTCTTTATAATTAAGGCTGTAATAATAGCAAGAAAATTACAATTTTTATATAAATGTAATTATAATCGTGTTCATACAATTAAGAAGTTATGTGAAATTGTTGAACTTTCTAATTGATCTCTTTAAAGCTGAAAACAACTTAAAACCGTCATCATGCTTAACTTATTATAGAATTAAATGAGTTGTTCAACTACTCTAACATTTAAGTGATTAGTTGAATCTCATATAAATAATTAATTGAAATTTGTGGAAAAATTAAAAAACCATTACAGTGATTGAAGTTAAAACCTTAGTAAAAAATGGTTATAACTTTTTTATAACAGGTTATCACTAATTGATAAAAACGTTGACATTTTTATCTCTAATAATCATTGTCAATTGTAGGATTTCTTTAAACCTTTTTAAAAATTTGATGAATGTTTAATGTTTATTTCAGGTTTTTTCTAGTCGACTGCCGACCAGCTGATCAGTACAATGCTGGGCATTTGCCTACCGCATTCCACTTAGATCCTACTTTGGTAAGAAATACCAGAATTTATTCACTAACTATTTATTATTTAACTAATTTTATAGATAACTCACTAATGTTTACTTAAAAAATGAACTCATCTTTATTTTAAAGATGAGTCATTCCAAGTTATTTTAACTTGGAATGACTTGTGAAATTAATGAGTGGTCAATTGTATAATTAACTATTCGTCCTTATTTGTTCTCATTTACCTATTATCTCCTACAACAGGTAAAAAATGCTTTAAAAAACCATTCCATTTGTAGAACATTGTTGGTATTGGCAAAAAAGAAACATTCAGATGCTGCATTTCAGTGGGCAGGATTTTAATGGTTGGAAGGATAAGACATAGTGTTCAGTAAATCAATCGAAGACTTAAATTATAGTTGGTTAAAAAAATAATAAAAAAAAAAATATAATATATATATATATATATATATATATATATATATATATATATATATATGTATGAATGAATGAGAAATGGAAGTTGATAATTTCTCTGTTAGTTGGGACTTGACATTCTTATGTACTCCAACTAAGGCTGAACAAATGGGTTTTCCTTCTGGTTACCAACCTATTTTAGCCAGTGTGGGAAAGTCAAGATTTATTATGGGACGGGGCTTGGCTCAGGTAACGCTTTTGCAATAAAAAGTGTATTATCCTCGCAACCATGGCAAATGCAATACAGGTTTGAACCTGACTGTCGTATAATGGAATTAATTACCCATCGCAATTCTCAGCCAGGAAATCCCGTATAGCCGAGACAGCCAGGAAATCCCGTATAGCTGAGACAGCCAGGAAGGGTCGAAAAAAAAAAAATTCATGGGTCCACCAAGAAATAAATTTCAACTCCCCAGATGGGATTCTAACCTATTTCCTATTTTAAGACCTTTTAACACGCTCAGACCCACACTCCAACACACTTGTACATCGAGGCTCTTGTTAATATTTTAGTTAAGGTATAAACCAAGGAAAGATTGTTTACAGATGTGCAATACTAACTCAACACATGCTCGAAAACATGTGAGTACCTAAGACAAATCTTACAAAGCAGTTGATAATTCGTTTCATTCCATTCTCGAGTTCCATTTATTATTGTTTATTTAATGCAGATTTAGTATAAACTCTTATTTTTGCTGTTTGGGGTGTTTTTGTTCTCTTTTCTTTCATTTCTACGTAACCAGACTGAGCCGAAGGAGCACAAGACTGAGTATGCTATTAAATTAAAAGGAAAATAGTGTGGATTTTTTTTTTTTTTTTTTTTTTTTTTCGATTGGGCTAGCTAAGGATCATGTCATTTCAACTGTTTTTTTGCTGCATCGAGCTTTAACATCCACCCAGTACTTCCACATTCGGTCTACTTCTTGCCTGTTGGAAGTTTAGGCTTTTCTTGGAAACATTGGTATGCTGTTAGTTACTGCTTAGTGGGGGCATGTTCGCAAATATCGTTGCTAGTAATTCCCACCTCTTTCAAATCTATGTCCACCTCAATGAACCAAGCTTCCTTAGTTTTCTTTTTGAGAAAGTACATGAAGATCCTATATCGCATTGCGTTCATTCCTCATAGCATCAGTTATTTTTTTTACATGAGTGTAAAGTTCGTGGCGTGCCTTGTTTGCAGTCTCCTGTATACACCGTTTTCTTTCACTGGCCCCAAAATTTTTCTTAGAATTTTCCTTTCTTTCACTTCCAGTCTTTCCAATAGTCCCTTCCAATGCATTGCAAGGCCCTCTGCAGTGTATAACGCCTCTGGACGGATGACTGTGTGGTAGTGTCTTAACTTGGCATTTGTTGATATCGATTTCTTGTTGTAAACGGCCTTTGTTAGACTGTATGCCAATTCCATTTTCCTAATTCGTGATTCGAAATCTGCTTTCTCGGAGAGATATATTATGGATATTGTTAATAATAAAAATTTTTCTAAAGTTTCTGAACTTGCTTCATTTAAGCTGAGCTAAACACTCACTGCTAATTATAGAACATGTGCAGAATATTTGAACAGTCAGTTTCAGAAGAGTTTTCTAACTCTTCTCTGTTGTCAACCCGAGCCAAAAATATTTTATCAAACTGGTTTTATAAATCAAAGTTTTATAAATTGTGTCCTATAATAAATGATAGTATTATATAAATATCTATAAATAAATTATCAACTGATCTTATTCAGTTCATCTAGTTGAGGGTCCTCCATTATTGATGTTTTGAGACATTGCAGAAGGCAGATCATACTGACATCCATTAGTTAAGCCGCTTTCTTGGCTATGGAACATAAGAATATTGCCATCAGTGTCCCCTGTTTCTTCAATAGTTCTTCGACTTGAAGGATATATATTATTAATATACATGCCTTCCTACCTCTAGACGTATGTTTGGTTTTTTTAATATATATTTTATGGGTACTACAGCATCTTCTTTTTTCTGATCCATAAATAAATCGTGTTCACATGTATCATCATAATCAATACCTGTATCTATATCCACCTTGTTGTCAACAATCTAAGAAATAAAATCATTTAAGGTTCTTTCTTTTGCCATTTAATATATTTTATAAATTTGTTTCAGATGTTGCAAGGAAGTAGTGTGTACAAGATGGCCGTTCAAGGACTTCTTTCAGCTCAGCAACAAGCATTAGATGCGGGTTCTTCTGCTGGTGGAGAACATCTCTGCTTCATAGGGTGTGGAGCTCTCCATGAGGATCAATACACCCACATGGTCGTTGCTGGATTTTTGAGAGACTACCGTCCCTATGTTTCTATTCTCTCTGGAGGATATCATGGTTAGGCTCTTTTCATTTGTTTTATTAGAAATAATAATACATTAATATTAAATATGAAATTTCTGCACAGAAAACTTTTTTTTTTTAAATGAAAATTTCTATTTAACTTTTTCTTATATTATAAGAAATCAAAGTTGTGCAACTTTATTGTTTTAAGTTAGAAGCACATAAATGGCTGAGGCATTTTGGGTTTCACTATTTCATTTACATTGTTATTGTTTACTATTAGTTCTTTATTGTTTGCATTTTATTACCGCATTGTTTTCTCTTTCTAAGCACTTCACAACTATTTTGGTGATAATGTGGAAGAAACCATGTCTGACCATAACAGTGAATCCTGTCGGGTATGCTTGGAAATGGGCTCTGAGGCTGGGAATCAAGGCGTTGGTACCAATGGCAGCGGTACTTCACCTTCTAAGGATTTATTTGGAAAAATAGGGTAAGAATATATTTATATATTTAAATATATCTTATATTTTTAAAATTGCTATTTGATATACATTATTTTTCAATTAATTGTTTAAGTACAATTTATAAAGGGAAAATTATAGGCATTTGGCTTATTGATATTTTTCCAACATAAAAAAAACTGTTTATTTTATTTTATTGAAACATTTCTTTCAAATTGGTGTACAGAATATTAAAATCATTTATACACAATGTGATAATATTAGTGTAAAGTGCTTATATTCTTTACTATTCAGTATTCTTAGAAGACAGTGTCCTTCGAACTTTATTTGGTTAGCTATACTGATTTCAAATATCTTTTAAATATTAAATATTATTAGTATAATCTATTTATTTAAAAAGAATTTTTTAAAACATCAAATTTTAAAAGATTTTCTAGTAATAACTCTTCTTTGGTTGAATTTATATAAGAGAGAATATAAAAGTCATAAATTTAGTTGCCAATAATAGGAAACTTATTGTAAATCTCACTCCCTATCTCTTTGCATTATTAGATTAATTCTTTTTTATTCATTAATTTTTTTTTTTTTAATGAAGAAATAACGAAATTTATGTGAAAGATAAAATTATAAAATTTACGACTACATGAGGTCCACATTCTTTGCCTTTTATTGTTACATTTTCAGCTTCATTGTTACATTCTCATGGTTTTTTTTTTTTTTTTTGTGGCCAAGACTTCCATATTGGCCTGAGTGGGAAGGTCAAGATTCATTTCGTGTGTCTGCCACAAAATAAATTTTAACCCGCCCAGGTGGGATATGGACCCATGACCTTCTGGTTAAGAGTGCGCATTCTCATGTTTTGATGTTTTTATACATTTTACTCGATCTCAAAATGTTAGATACTCTTAAAAATGGTTATACCTTCCCTCCCATATTGCCAAATCAATCCTTATCCAGTATTAATATCACTCACCTAATAATAATTACCAGGTTGCTTTTATGTTTGTTCTAAAAAAAAGAAATCATATTTTTTTATTTTTAAATTGGAGTTTTACCACATCAAAATGTTAGATACAATTCCTTGTCATAAAATATATAACTACATTTTAATGTTTCATGGGCTTTCCATCACCTGAAACATTCTATTTGGTAACGAATTCATTCTCAAGATTTTTGCACACAGAATTAAATAATATGATTCCTGCATATTGACTCATCAATATTCTTCTGGTTATTCCTTGCATTAATTGGTTTTTGGAGAAATAATAACTTACAATTGAAGGGTAACGAGCACAGTAAAAAATAGTCATAGACCATTTTGCTCCTCAATATTGCAATGTGAATAGATAGCTTATAATTGACAGAATATCTATATGGTGCAATTTGGGCAAGAATGAAAATAATTCCGAAGTTATTTAGGGGTAAATGTACAGTTTATCAGGTGTGGATGGTCTAAAATTATGAGGTTTTAGGAAAATGTTCTTATGATAGTTCTCTTCTTAATTTCTCTTTTGCTTAACTGTCAATTATGGTACATCTGTATTGAAATGTTAATTTTTTCACTGATATTATTAATTCATTATTATTGACACCGTCATTAATGATTCGATCTTTTAGGGCAGTCGTTAAATCAAAATCTGCTGAGGTGAAGGATAAACTTCTAGAATATATTGTCAATCCAACTGGAGGAAATGTCAGTGAACGACATGTCAGCCCAAATGATAGACGTGGAAAGAGATACAGAGGAAGTTCAGCTGTATTTACCATCGATGACAGTCCGACAGGTATTTTACAAATTTTATATATATTTTAAAATATTGCTATCTGTCACTTATGAGCAGTGATTAATTTTTAATATCTGATTCATTTTAAGCTGACTCTCCATAATTTGAAGTTGGTGGGACCTATTAAAAAAAAAAAAAAAAAAAAAAAAAATGAAATTATCAAGAGTTTGAAAATTAAGAGTGGGAAAGAAAAATGGAAAAAAAATGGAAAAAAAAAAAAAAAAAATGTATTAGAAAACATTATCAAGAGAGGGAGAAAAACAAATCCATGATATAAAGTAAAAACAAATGTATTACAAGAAAATTGAAAAGCACCTAATAAAATACAAGAATCAATAGTTTTTCTTTTCATTTTGATTCTTTGATGAGAAAAATAGAAAAATGACAAGGAAATACTAAGTTTTTCTAACCGTAAATACTAATTAAATATTGTCAAATCAAATGAAATTTTATTTAATTTTCGGATCATCATTGAATGTTGTACACAAAATATTTTATATATTATGTTTGGCACAAGAAAAGAAATACATAAAAACATAGTGTAGAGATAGCTATGCAGTATATTGAAGGCTCTGATTTCATTTATCTTTCTTTCACCACGTTTGGCAGCTTTTATGGCTCTCTTTTCTGCCAATGATAAGTTTGTAACGAGATCTAGGGACTGCCCATATGCTTCGAATCATCAAAATGTTTATGTTTATATTATAGAAAGTTTGTATTAGCTAGAGTTTACTGTAAATAATGTAAACAAAAGAAATAATTAAAAAACACCACTTAGATACAGTCATTCCCGAATGAAGGAAGAGTGAATACCCTTTCCTGCTATAAGGACACTGTTTTACAGATCTGCCAGTATCTGACGATTTATTGAGGCCGAAGGACATCCTTGGCCACTCTTCTTCCACAATTAGAATTAGTTTTTTGTCCTTAAGGATGCTGTTTTAAGATGGTGGAATTTAACAATTTTATTAGTTTTTCGTCCTTAAGGATAATAATATGTTGAAATATTTAACGGTTTTTAAGTTATCCAAAAGATAACTTCTGCCATTGTTGTCCTAGAGTAATACTGTTAAAAATATTTAAAGATTTTAATATGGCAGAAAGCTTATAAATAACATGTCGCTTCATCAAAACTAGATGTCTTTATTAAGTATTTAACATTTCTGTGGAATTATGCCATCTGTGGCTACATATGGTCAAAGAAAGTATCATCTTTGTACTCCTTTTGTGGGAAAACTAGTTAATCTATTGTTTGTCACATTTTCTGTTTTAAATAAGCATAACTTTTAGTCGATACAATTTGCTTTCTGAAGGCGCCATGATTAAATCAAAAGAAAAGTTAGTTCTTTTGAATTAATTATGATTTAAATCTCCTGATTGGGGATTCAATGTCTGAGTTGGGGCAAATGTCTCAGCGTGTTCGGTACAAAAGGTCAGAGGTTCGAATCCCATTAGGGTGGACTAGAATTTATTTTGTTGCGACCAAAGAAAAAAATGAATCGACCTTCCCACCATGGCTAAAATAGGTTGGTAACCTCTTGGATGACCCGTCCTTCCTGCCCTAGTTGAATACATAAGGACAAATAACAAAAAAAAAAAATTAAAATCTGATCATTTATTAGTTTACTGAGGTAGTCAGATTTCCATGTCTTATCATATTATGAATAATTAATTTACTATCCTTTATAAGATATAAAAAAAAAATAAAAAAAATAAAGAATTGACCATTAGACATTTTATAAACATTCCAACAAACTCTGAGACATTCTGTAGACTTTCTGCGATAGTTGTAAAGATAAAATTTATTTTTCTCTGTAGTTCCATATTCGTATACGGGCGGAGATGAAGAAGAAGAGGATTCTCAGTATGAAACTGTTTCTATGTCGACGTGGAAAGCTAGACCAGACTTGATTGCTTCTTTTGAGTGTCGAGAAGTAAAAATGAATGGGCAAACCTATGAAAGGTATTTTTTAATTTAATTTTATAGCTATTCATGAATCATCATTTTACTTACTGTTTCTAAATGAAAATGAGACATTATTTTTTGCGTCTTTGACTCTTGGCCTCCTGAACAATCTTTTTCTCTTTCTCTCTACCCAAGGCTTCTTTTTTTCAATCACTAATAATACCTAGTTTCTTGGAGTTATTTTCTACTTCATCCTCTCATCTATTTCTAGGCGTTTTTTTTTTTCTTATTTCTTATTAAATATCATAGCTAATATTTTTTTCAGGATTCATTCCTTTTCCACCCTAGCAACATCCAGCCCATCTAAAGCTTTTTGGCTCAGTTGATATTAACGTTCATTATTTAATAAGCTCTTACTCTTTATATTACTTTTTATTTTCTACACAGCTTTGTGCTACAAATTCTGATATTTTTTTCTTTCTTATACTTCATGCTCATGGCTTGAATGGCAATAGCTTTGGAACAGACCCTAAGTTTCCGAGCTGTATGTTGCAACTTGTCTTAAAATAGATTTAAATACCGTGGAACCCCCCTTATCCGAGGTAATGATGGTTTCACTGTTCATGTACAGTAAACAGGGAATAATCGAATTATATTTTTTTGTTTAATACAATAGATAATGAGGTTAAGAATAACATGACTGCAACATTATCACCTCTAAGACTCTCCCCTTGATTGGCCGATTGCTTGTTAAATGTCTTTTTTTAATATTTGTAGAGCCATCCTTGGGAAGGGGAGAATGGCTCTTCAAGTTTTAAGTTTCATAAAACCATAACGCTTTTTCACTTATCATTGGCTAAGAAATAGAAACTTCTTTAGTGTTTTACATGAACAATTGGTAGACGGCTTCATCTACATCTTTCATTCTAGAGTTCTTCATTGTTTCCCGAGGATACGATGTTTGTGCCGATGATTTGAAGTCGGAAATATCTTTTTTCTTCTTCAAAATATCACAAAAAGTTTGCTTGGCATTTCCTAATTCAGTAGACAATATTTTAACACTTTCATCTTTTTCTAATGGTTAATTTCTGTTTAAGCATTAAAATGACACTTTTCTTTGGTTCGTATTTAAATGGATACTAAAGCATATCTTAGTAAATGATTTTTTTGTAGGCTAACGGGCCAGTAAGAGTTTCATAAAAAGATTTTAAAACATCGCCGTTCCAAGAATATGAATTGGATTGGTACATAGTAACCGGAGACCCCCGATAATGGGAGTCCTACTGTAGTTGTATTTCTGTTGCTCTTGGTAACAACTTGGACTTGAAATGCTCAAGATTTGCTAAGTATGCCTTGTTGCCTGTCATTTTTCTGTTATCAACTTCAAAGCTTTTATTTTCATTATTGATGGAAGAGCCCAGGAATTTAAAGCTAGGCACGCTTCAAAATGAAATTTGTTTATTGTAAAAAATGTATATTTTTATAAATTTTATTGATTTTGATATAATCAATCATACCCACTTAATCAGATCATTTGAGAGTAATTCATTCTGTCATGATATATTTTAAAAAATGTTACCACTTTTAGGAATTGCAATCAGTATAGTGATACATACTCATAAGTTCAAATTTTTCTGAAATGTTTCTTTCAGTAGTTTCAGATAATTTTAAACAGCATGAAGTATGCATGGTCATTAAAACCTCTTTTACGATATCATAAATTTACGCTAGAAACGAAAGTTGTTGTTGTTAAAACAAATCCCTTATTTTTCTAAAAGCATTGATTCGAGATGTTTAGTAACAACCCAGAAACTTCTTAAAAGCTGTCCTGATTCTTGGCATTGCACCTAATGTGTACTGGTGGAAATATTTTTTGTGATGTTTTTAATTAAATTTCAACTTGTTCCAATATTTAGAGCCTAAATAAAATTTATAGAAGAAAATTCTAAATAATCATAAATATGGATACGTAAGTATGTGCTTTGTAGCCATTTTTAGGAAAACTAAAGAAATGGAAATGAAAATCTAACATTTTCTCTGAAACAATATCACAATCTAGTTGTTGGAGTGAAGTGATTTGATAAAATAAGTTCAATTGAATTCATAACTATTTGCCATCGACCAAACATTAATATTCTTGGAAGTTTTTAATTTTAAAATAAGCTAGTTGTCCATTATATTTAAAAGAATAACTGATAGATAAGATCTTACAGTTTTTTTTTTTTTTTACTTTAATGAATTTTCAATAAAAATTTATATAGATAAAAAGCAATAACATAATTATATAAAAAATTATAAGAAAATTTTTGACAGAATTAAAAATTATGCTTAGCATTATAATTTCAATCTTGAAGTAACGGATTATGATAGATTTATTTTATTTCTGTACTTCTCCACCGCAAACCTCGTTCTTAACACTTATCTTGTCGAGATTAAATCCAAAATGAATTGATCAATTTTTTTGTCTAGGCGACGGTTCAAAACCTTCTTACCATTCAAAGGAAAATCCTAATTCATCATTGCCATCATGGCCATTAAACTGCCAATTCACTGGAGAAAAGATGTCTGCCTACATTCAATGATTGGTGGTAGTCGATCATCATTAGACAACTTTATGTTGTTAATATGCACTAATTATGAAATAACTTTTTTTCCTGCTCAACTTTGTATCTCTCAACAATAACATCGACATTTGTCTTATTCTTTATATTTATTTACTCCCTTAATTTCTTGTGTATGTTTAAAATAATAACCAAAGGCGATGTTAATTATGTCTTACATTTAGTGAACTACGATTCTCTTCATATTCTTCAAGTAAGTATAACCTGGTTTTTTTGTTTACGTTTCTATGTTGTGTGAAAGATTACTAAACTCTTAACCTTTCTATATCTCTATTATATAGTAAGATACTTTCTGATCATTCATGCCATTTTATAGCATACTCTACTTATATAATTGTATATTTTATTTCTTCCTTAAACTATATTTTAAATAATTAATCATGCAAGAGAATTAAAAAATATTTTCTAATATAATATTATTTAATTAAATAATATATCTTATATCTATTAAGACAATTATACTACCAACAGTTCTGTATTCTGTATGGATGCGAAATGTGGTCGCTCACGTTAAGGGATGAACAACACATTAAAGTTTTCGAAAATAAAGTGCATAGAATATTTGGTCTGAAAAAGGATGAACATATGGTAGAATTTAGAAGGCTCCGCAATGAGGCATTGTGAGAACTATATCTTGTAAATATAGTTGAGGTAATAGTAGTGCAACAGTTAAAATGGTCATGTAAAGACGTTGGATTTAATGATTGAATTTCAAAAATGGTAATCAGTTTCTAGCTGTCAAGTAAATGTCCATGGGGTATAGTGAGCGGTAGATGGTAGGTTTGCATCAATCTTGTGGGTTTGGGTTTTGATGTGGTGGGTCGGAGAGAGGACGTAGGTCTATGGTCAGAGGTTGGTCATGTTGGCATGCAACCCTTTATTTATATTTCTAAAACTAAATGATTTTTTAATGTTCTAGTAGCTAATAGCCTAATATTAACTACCATTTATTTTTTTAAGCATATTCTTTTATTTGATTTTCTAAAATACTACCACAGCTTTGAATATAATGTATGAAAATACAATTCTGTTTTACTTGAGGTAAGCGTGATGGTATAGAAGGATCAATACAATTAGGATTGATGAATTAATTGCCACTTCTATTGGAATTATTTTATTAGAAAACTAGCTTCGAATGCTAAACATTCATGTTCAGTTCTATAACATACAAAATTTTCAACACATCAGCACTATGTTACATGGATTATATATTAAAGTTTTCAAAAATTTAAAAGACAAGAAATCAAATATTGTTACTCACCTGAGGAGATCTAACAAATATCTGAAATATATCCATCGTAGAAAGGGAAAGGGCCAGGTAGGTTAAATTTTTGGTATTTTTACCTTGGGATTTCCCTCATGACTCATTGGATATATTTCAGATGTCTGTTAGATCTCTTCAGGTGAGTTTAGATATTTGATTTCTTGTCTTACATTTTCTGAAACTTTGTTATATATAATCCATGTAACATAGTGCTGATGTGTTGAAAATTTTGTCTGTTTAAGAAATGAAGATGAATGTTTAGCATTCAAAAGTAGTTTCCTAATAAAATAATTCCATTAGAAGTGGCAATTAATTCATCAATCCTAATTGTGTTCTAAATCTGCTCCTCTAAATATTTTCATAGAAGACACCAGCTGCATCTAGAACTGAAATTCCCAACATAACTACTCAAAGTATCTTTTACCCTCCAAAATTTTCTGTTGTCGTGTGTTGACTGTACTACTGAACAAAGATCCAAAACAAATTTTCGTATTAAAAAAAAAAATTATGCAAAAGTTGATTTAGTTTGTATTTCTTAATACTGTATAGTATGCAGTGTTTCATAACAGGAAATACCGTTGGACTCATTGTTGATCTCTTACAAAAATTGGTTTATTATTACGCCTCTGTTAAAGCATAGACTATGATCATTTGCGCATTCCCTTTGAGCTATGGGAAATTTTTAATTCTTTTAAGAAAGTGATTGTTAATTTTAAAACTCTTTGATAAAAATAGTACGGTTGACTGTTTGATATGATTTATAATGAAGATGATCCTGGGATATATTCAGGAGTAAGAAAATTTACGTCCAAGTTTAAAAAACTGTAAATAGATTGCCAACGTTTTGACCTCCCTTGCAGATCTTCTTCAGGGTTAAAAATAACAAAAATTGTAGGTGAAGAAATGATAAAAAAAAATTAACTAATATATTGAATTAAATTACAGAAGAATATTAAAAATTGTAATTGCATAATTAAATATGAAATAAACTGCTCACAACTTGAAGTGGACCACTTAATGAATTTAAGATATTTATATTTTTGTTTTGCTTTATTGATAATATGAATCCAATTAATCATGTTTGTGACTAACTCCAATGCTAATTACACATGCATTCACCTAGTCCAGACAATTTGGATAAATTTGCTGAGATTTTATTTGAGGAATAGGTTTCTTTACCTGAACTTTACATATTGGGCTTAATAAGGAATATGAACCACCTTAATTCAAAGTAGAGGGGCTCCAGCACCCTACTGAATAAGGTTAAAGTGAAAAAAAACACAATATCTTTTAAAAGTTGTTAAAATAAAAATGTTTATATTGTAAAAAAAAAAAAAAGTGTATTTAATTTTAAAAATAAATTTTTCTCAAATTTTTTTTGTTGTTAAACAAATACCATTACTAATGCATAAGTAAAGATTTATACACACAAAGAAACAAAAAATAACCAGAAGTATGGTTAATGGTTTATTATTTATTTTTTATATATATTTAATAAATCAGTCGTTGAAAATTGTATCATTCAGCTAGTTTTGATACTATTTCCTACTCAATGATAACTTTTAATTTTCTTCAGTGATTTAATTCAGTTTCTTTATTAATTTTTGTTATCATTTGGTCCGATTCAGTTTTTGTTAGTTTTAGCCCTGAAGTTCTTCAAAGGAAGTCGAAACTTTGTCATTACATATAGTTTTTTAAACTTGGAAATATATTTTATTACTCCCTATTGCATCTCAGACCATATTCTTCATAAATTAAAATTTGGTTTGGTGACCACTGAAATCAGTCCTATCAGGTATAGAAACCACTTGCTCTTTACCAAACAAATTAATATAATTTGCTATTGTTCCTTAATAAATCATTGTTTAATAAAATTTGCTGGCGATACATACTTTGTTTTTGAAGATCAGTTTGAATGCAGTTTTGGCAATTGTGACATCTGCTATGCATCTCAACTGGAAGTTGCAATGAAATCAACTGAACTAAAATGAACTGCTTATTATCCATGGAAGTAGGGGCACTCTGTACCACAAATCTATGGAGACAGCTGTTATTATTAACCGGACTCTTCGATCAAATTAAATAACCTTATTTCATTAAGGAAAAAATATCTTGTTAAAAAAATCATTGGATAAATTACTAGATAGTACAAAATTTGATATCTACTGAAAAAATTAACAAAGTTAAATACATGTGGCTGGTTATTGCACTCTTAAATGGATTATTTAAAGCATTATGGTTCTATGCTTTTTATATTAAAACATTATTCTGTTCAACTATGTTTCATAATATGTAAATATTTTGATATAGTCAAAGAAATATCTTACAGATCAGAAATGCTCATTATTTTAAAAACATTTGAAAAAAAGTACATTATGGATTTTGAGTTTTAAAACCAATTTAAAAATTTTAATCAAAATATGATCATTATATTGACTTATGTTTTCCCTCCACATTTTTTACCCTTAAAATATCATTATGGTAACTAATCAAATTTAATTTCTAGTATATATATTTTTTAAACTGCCTCCTTTTATAATTTCATAATTTCATTCATAGAAATAAGTTCTTATCATTTATTCATTATCAGCGTAGCTTTGTTTATAGATGTTTCAATGGGAGTTTTTATATAAAATTATGACTCCTGCTGAAATTGGTATATTTTTTTAATAGAAGTTTAAACTTGGTCATAGTAAGACTTCCAAGAATAAAGACAATCTAATTAATAAAACAATAGGCTGTATATAAAGAAAATAATTTATTGTAGTTGAATCATTGCTGTCAAGATAAAGTTTTAGGCTTCTCAATCAAAGGATGATAATTATTCATAATTTGCTGCAGGATTATATCTGTCTAATTGGTGCAATTTTACAGACACTTACTATATATTTTTAAACCATAAATAAGTCATTGAAAAAAATCAAGTATTTGGGGTGTGATGCTAACCACATTGTCCCCTCCCTAGAATACTAAGTGTATGGACAAGAATTGAAAATCTCTACCAGTTTACCTTCTTCAGGCACTGTTGAACTGATTTTATTAAAAAAATGATTGAAGCTTGATTCTCTGTAGCAATTAAGATACATTGATACAACACTAGGATTGAAGCATTTATCAAAACACTTTTTGGACAAACCTAGCATAACTATTTAATGTTTAGTGGGGGATGAACGGTTTGAGTAAATTTTAGGTGAGGCCAGCTATGGCTAAGAACAGGAAGTTTTTATTAAAACCAGTGAAGCGGAATTTTTTTCAACTGAAAGAAAGAGGTCCATAATCCAGAGATTATAAATAAGGAGATATAATACACAATGCTTTGCTAGATAGATCTTATAAAAATATATAATGTAAAAATTGAAATTCTGTTGGCTCTACTGCATTCACTGAAAGTATCATAAACTGCCTTTATGCATTAGATATAATGAAAATAATTATATGAAGAAAATTTGTAAAAGTGGTGATATCCAGAACTTTACAAGCTTTTTCTTTTCAAATTCCTATTTTTTATGAAAACTTAAACTAAAAATATTGTGTGAAGAAGTTCATCAAAACTTCAAGAACATATTTTATGAATTAATAAATTGTTTTATTAGTTGTTTTATTTGTATTTCCTCTATATGAGCATAGCAAGACATAATAGTACATGAACTATTGTTCGCAATACTGAAGAAACAAATTGATTTGATGTTTCGAATCAAAAGTAACAATTGATATCAACCAATTCTTGAGGGTTTTTATACAATTTTATGTGTAAAGTATAGAAAATTGATTATGTCTGCCACTTTTAACTTTTGAGTATCAAATATTTCATTTTAACACTATATTTTTTTTACATTTTAACATTTATTTTTTTAATATATTTAGTGACACCAGTTCAGCTTAAAGTGACTGTCTTAGTATTGGTGAGTTATTTGTCACTTCTATTGGGATTATGTTTATTTGAAAACTAGTTTCAAATAATAAATTATTATATTATAAATGTTACACATTCATCATCAGTTCTATTAACAGCGGAACTTAGCTACATAGATTACGTATATTAATTCTTCTTAAATGTAAGACAAGAAATCAAACATGTTGATACCTCAACTAAGGAGGTAAAGTGAAAAGGGCTTCTGAAAGATGTCAGTACTTGGAGTAGACTGAGTGTAAAGAGATGAAAGTGCGAGGTGAGTTGTGCTTTTGTGCTTTCACCTTTCAACCTATATCTCTCAAAAGCTCTATTCATTTTGCTTCCTTAAGTGAGAATCAATATGTTTTATTGCGTCTTACATTTTTATAAAAAGACCTCAAGTCTCTCTTAATTTTCCAACAACCTGTCAGTTTTCCTATTGCTAAATTATAGTTACTCATTAAAAATTTAATAGAAGTATAAAAATGTTGCTAAGGATCATAAAATTCCTGAATAATTTTTTTACTGTTTAATTTATATCCTTTTAATAGTTTAATCATAGGGTAAATCACTAGTTACGGCCACCTGACCAGTTATGGGCATACTATTACAATTATTGCAATAATAAAGTTATAATTCATTTATTTGTGATATCACCAGGAGAAATATTTCTGAAAAGGATTTAAGGTTCAGTTACTAATGAAACTCTCCCTCATATTCCATTCAAGTAGCCATTAAAATATATTTTCCTCAAATATTTGATTGTAATCAACAATAATTTTTAACTGACCATAACCAGTATATGAAAATACAAGATACGAGTTTTGGTCACCTCTATCCATTTCAATTTTCTTTGCTGTTACAATCATTCTTTCTCTGAATAAAGAAATAGTATAGAATTTTCTTCATTTGATTATTTCATTTTAAAACTTATATTCTACATCCCTTGTAGTAGTGGTCATGTTTGACCTTAGGTCTCCCATGTGACCATTACTAGTTAATATAGTTAGTTATATTCTGTACTTTGTGGATGGCTACTGCTGTATAAGAAAACTGGAAATATTGAAAGTAGATAATTCAGAAAAAATACATTCTGGTTTATTTTAATTCATTAATGTTTTAGTGGGGATGATTACCATATTGCATGCCATTACTGCTTAGGTAGAATAATCAATGAGAAGTGCAGCTATTAATTATACTCTGATAGTTGTAGTTATACTATGACCATAACTAGTGATTTACCCTACATACGGTTGCTAAAAATATTTGTATGTTAAATATTACCTATTATTAAAATTATTACCTCATTATATTGTGCACTCATAGAAAAAATTGAAACAAAACTTACTATGTAAAAGAAAAAAAAAATAATAAAACCATGGGAGAAAAAAATTCATACCAAAACTCATTCTAATGGGCATTATAAACTGTTGAGGGCAACTTAAAATAACTGACAAGAGATTTGAACACTTGATCAAACAGAATACATTTCATCCAGCTGCTACTTGTTTGTTTGTTAAACAAGTTTTTTTTTTTTTTTAGTGTTTTTGTTCATAGTGGCTATTTATTTATACATACACACTCTCCTAAGTCATTAGTTTATTTATTGCCTCTATTTATATATCCAAATGTAAAATTTATTCATTCAATAATAGCCATTAGCCTGGAAACCAAGCTTATATGTGTTGATGTGTTTGTTTATTTTATATCTTTCTGAAACTTTGACTATTACTGATTTTGGCTTGTAATATTTAAAAAAATAAAAAAATGTATGTACTCAAATAAATGAGTCCTGCAGTTATGATGTTAAATGGTATACATTACTCGTAAGTAGTTCATTGAATCCATCTGAAGCAAATTCCATATTCTAACCTTAAAAAAATGTTTCAAGGAATCGAAGATACTTCGATGATTTATAGTAAGAGGTGGTCACTAGGCCATTTAGATTCAGTTACTCACTCCCTCAACGCTACAGTCTGCAACAAGCCTTAGCATCATATAGGGATTCCTTCCAGTCCTCTATAATGTCATGTTCTAAAAAATTAGTACTAGAACTATTTGAAGTATTTTTGCTGTAATATATTTTATTAAAGTTTCTATTCATATGATAGTTCTGCTTAGATCAAACTAGCTTGTTTTGTTAGACACCATTGATATCTTTTGGAACTGATCCTTTCATTTCATCATGCATACCTTAATTGATTTTTTTTTTATAGAAGAAGCAAATTTTAATGTATTAAATTTTATTTTCAGTGAGCTGTTTGTAAGTGATAGTCATGTTTATGTTGTGAGAAAAGGAAGTCGCGGTAAAGGAGAGCTTGTCGTCAAAAAACCATTATCTGCAATTGCGAAAATAACCTCTAAGAAGAGATCGCCTGAAGTCATAACTTTTAAGTACGGGTCCTCTCATGGTGATTCAATCATTATAAGTGATATGGACAGGTATTACTTCTTTAATATTATTATAATTAATCATAATTTGTGTTTTACACCGGAATTAGTTCTTATTTTAGTGATTAAAGATTTTTAATGCCTTTAATTAAACAGTATATAACTTTTTCAGATTTGTTATTCCCCGGGCGAATGAAGCAACATCACTTATATCTGAACTGATTGTAAAAATTTTGGAAAAGAAAGAAGGAGAATCAAGTCGTCCTACAGAATAATCAGTATTTTAGCAAAATTATTTTATGATTTTTTTTTTTCTTTTTATCATTATTTAAAGATGTACTTAGTTTTCACTTTTATTGTGATTATTTAATGTTATGAATAATGGATAGTAATCTAATTAATAAAATTATATATCTGTATACAAAATATTTTTAATTGAATTTTAATGAAGGAAGAAAATAACCTTTAACCTACCTTTGTTATAATTATTTACTGGTATTTTATGTTCTTTTGTATACTTTACAACGAAATATTGTAATTATCTTTTTAAAAAGTTTATATTTAAGAGTCGAGTGATAAATTGTTAGTATTTATTTATTTATCATTCTGTAATATTAATTTTAAGAATTATTTTCTGAATCAAAGTATCACTGTTAGGCTATTAGTAGAATTTTTAATCATAATAAAATGATTTTGAGAGAAATTTGTATGATTAGTTAGTTAAAGAAAACTATTATTGAATCATATTTTAAAGTGTAGTAGGAATTTTTATTTTATTATTTTTTATTTATTTTTTTAAATAATGTCACATCTCTATGTGTCTGTGGGAGAAAACAGTTATAACAGACCTATAGGTTCCAGAAAGAGAAATTTGCATCATGCCTTCTCTTAATTACAGGTTAGGAAATTTAAATTATCCATACTCTGTGACAGGGTTCTACTACCTTTTAATGTCACCCAAAGCTTCATTTATGCTATTATTAAACATGTTTATAATTTATTGTAAATATAATAAAGTATATAAAGAAAGCCCTTGTTGAAAACACAACAACAGTTAGTGACGATCATATTCATACACCATATCTTTCTTTTTTTCTCACTCCAAAAATTTATTTAACAATTTTAAGAAAAAAAGTACAATCATGTTAAAGAAAAACTTATTTTATATAAAAAAACAATGAATTCATATTCATATCGATGGGGTATTTGTTGACTGAAAAGTTAATAAAGATGCAGGTTGTCGGGGTATGCAGTCATAGATGTGCAGAGATTAAAAATAAATTTTAATTTACAATGCCGAAGTTTCAACTTGCATTGCAAGCCTTTATTGGGTCTAAAAAGAAGTGGCTAAGTTAATGAGTAAATACAAAAATAAAAAATAATAGAAGGAAGTTGATAATAAATATATAAAGTATGGCAATGAGAAGTACATAGTAGTAAAAGAATCATGAATATTGGGGCATAATAGAATAATAATTATAAACGTACATAGCGGTGAAAATGGAAAGAATGAGGGGGCAGATTTGAGGACAAATGAAAGTTAGCATAAACTATACATAACAATTAAATTTAAACTAAAATTTTAAAGGATTGATAATTAAATAGATGAATAATTAGTAAAGAAATTGAGAGTAATGAGCAGAATGAAGGCTTGCAATGTAAGTTGAAACGTTGGCATTATAAATTAAAATGTATTTTTACCTGCTGTGTCTATAACTGCATACCCCAACAACCTACTTCTTTATGCATTTGTTTTATTAGAAACAATGAATAAATAATATTGTTTTTAATTTATTCGACTTTCATTTTTATACAGTTCAATAATTCATCATTTTAACATGTAAAAATAAAATTTAATATTTTGTTGGGTATCTTCTCACCCTGATAACCTCATGAAGAAAACAGTTTGCTGTTTTCTTGTGATACTCGGATTATTCTAGCAATCCCTTAGATCTTTTAATATATAACACTGAATATATGTTTACAGAAAAGGAAAAGCCAAAAAGTGCAATGAATATGTTATATGTGAATATGACTGTCACTAAGTATACATATATATATATCTCCCTTTATTATTTCTGAATTCCTATTTTGGTTTAAATATTCAGAGTACTTTCCCATCATGAAGTCTGGACTTATATTTTTTTTAAAGAAAGTCAATTTTTTTTTATTAACATTAATAACTATATATTATTAACTACATTAATTTATTTACTAATAACCAATGAAATATTCATACCTGAACCGATTTCTATTTTTAAAATATTATCTTTGTTTTTTTTTTTCTTCTCATAAATTATGTGATTTTAAAATGAAGCTATTATGTTATTTATTTTATTTTATTTTTTTAGTTAATACTTTCTTTTATTTAGATATTCCTTCCAAGCGATTTTCTTTCTTCTTACAGCTGCTTTCACTCGCCCGCTCCACAATTCTGTCCTTTTCCCTATGGAGGAATAAATAAAAGAAAGGACCAAACCCGGGAACTCTACGTGCAACAAAGAAAAGAAGCTAAAATTGTTGTAAGGAATGCTAAAAAGAAGAGTTGGGAAGAATTCGGCAAACAGCTACAGAAAAATTGTAGTGAAAATATTAATTTTTTCTGGAAGAAGATCACAGAGGGGCAAAAATGCAAGCCAATAAGAAATGTGAAAAATGCTGCAGGAAGAGTTTTGACAAAGGAGAAAGAGATCTTGGACAGATGGAGACAGCATTATGCACAGACATTTGAAGATTCAATGGGGGAAGAAATCGAAGTAATGGAAATAAGGACGGAAAGAATCACTGACAGTGACAGAACTATATGGGAAGAAGAAGTTGAGACGGCCATAGAAAAGCTCAAGTTAGGAAGATCAGCTGGAAGAGATGGAATTTTCCCCGAGCTAATTAAGTATGGAGGACAGGAATTGATTAAAGTACTCCAGGGGTTATTCCAAAGAGCATACGATGAGAAAAGCATTCCAAAGGACTGGGAATACAACGCCATCGTCCCGATCCATAAAAAAAGGAAACCAGAGTGACTGCAACAATTATAGGCCTATATGTTTGTCTCAAGTAGTACATAAACTGTACACATCTATCCTGGGAAGAAGACTCAGAGTTGTGGTTGAAGAGAACCTCGAAGAAGAAGAACAAGCTGCCTTCAGACCTCAAAGACAGACTCAGAATCAAATATTCTCATTAAAGACATAATAAGATGGCCTGGGACAGGGACAAAAACATATATCTAGCTTTCTTGGACCTGAAATCCGCTTTCGACTCTGTGCATTGAACGGAATTATGGAAAGCACTGAGGGCAAAGAGTGTTCCAGTGGAACTTAGATGGAATAGATGCCATCAGATCCTCCTATAAAGGCTCAAAGGGAATTGTGAGAATTTACAGAAAGGAATCAGGAAGCTTCGATATGAGGAGAGGAATGAAAAAGGGCGACAGCCTAAGCCCGCTACTCTTTATAGTACTCATGGACGAAATTTTGAAAATATGTAAAAGAAGGATGACACGAGCAGTAGTAGGAAAATGGAACATGAGGACAATTCTTGCGCAGACACTGCTCTATGCAGATGATATTGTACTCATTGCAGACTCTGTACAGAACCTCCAACAAGCGGTAGTGGAATGGGAAGCTGAACTTGAGAGAAAGGCCATGATTATAAATGCCAGCAAAAGCAGAGTCATGCAAGTAGGACGCCAACCTGAGGATGTGCAAATCACGTGTAGAGGAGAAACCTTAGGAACAGTAGAAGATTTTACGTTCCTAGGGATAGTTATAAGTAGAAATGGTAATATTAATGATGAAATCTCTAATAGAATAAAAAAAGCTAGTAATGTATATTACCAAATCTGCAACACTGTTGTCGGGAAATGAGAATTGGATAAAAAGGTAAAACTACACATTTTCTATACAATTTACCTTCCCACCCTATTATATGGAAGTGAAAGTTGGGGCCTTCTCTACAAACATCTAAGCAGAATCACTGCCGCAGAAATGAAGTACCTTAGAAGAGTGGCGGGCAGAACTCTGAGGGATCTCATCAGAAATGAAAAAACAAGAAATGATCAAGGAGTTAGGCTAATATGTGAGATCCTAGAGAAGAGGCAGCTAAAGTGGTTTGGCCATGTTTGCCGAATGAGTGAAAACCGAGAACCATGCAAGTTTCTTGAAGCAAGGCCTACAGGCAAAAGACCTAGAGGCAGACCACGGAAGACATGGATGGACCGAATGGACCAGGTGGGAGAGAAGAGGGGAAGAAGACTGGAAGCCATGAAGGTGTTGGCGAGGGATTGATGCTTGCTCGATTTGGGTCGAGGCACCTCCACACTGAGAGGCACAAAGGAGGAGGTAAAAGAAGAAGAAGTTAATACTATCATTTTACATTCCTAACTGTGATTTACACATATTGTAAATTATGTTTTAAATCAGGAACATATTTAATTTAAAGCTTTAAATTTGTTTGTACATGTTTTAAACATATTTAATCAGATCCATCAATTTATTTTATTTCTTATTAATAACTTTTATTTTATTATTAATATCCTTAGTTTCTAAATTTATTCTCCTACCTTTTATTTACTGTCAAGAAGCATATAAAATATATATATATATATATATATTATTTTTTTTTTTTTTTGTAAAAAATTATAAAACAACAAATTTTTAGCTTTAAATGTTCATATCCCAGTTATAGAATATTAATCAAAATCGAGGAAAAAACTTAAAAATTATTTATCAGTTTTGATATTCCAAGTGTTATTTATATTCTTTTAGCGCTATAATGGTCAGATTGATTTGGAGTGAAGTACAAAATTTATTTTAAAAAAACAACACTCCTTTGATATATTATTTCTGTAAAACTAAACTTCTGGACAAAAGTATAGCATCTTTTTGAATCACCAAAAAAAAGTTATTCTAAAATTTTAATATTAGGATATTTTAGTTTGGGATTATATCAAACAATGAATACAACAATAATAAAAATTGAAACAGATAGTAACTACTTATAATATAGAAAGAAAAAAAAATGTTTTTTTACTTCTCTAAACCTAGTTTTGTTTTCCAATTAAAAATATAAATTACAAGTCAATTATAAAATTATTACTCTAACAATATTCAATGACTCCATCTCTAGCTCTCTGTGATCACTACATTCAGTTGAGACATTGCAAAAATTTAATTTCATAGAGATTCTTGAAGTATGTTGTTCTACTTACCTCTTATCTTGATTTCTCAGGAGAACGTGGCTGTTTCATGGGTTCTCATGATATCCGAGGCATGCTTCTTTGGTTGAGGTGTAGAATTCTTGGTGGAAAACTAAGTACCCCAATTTCGGCTTTGTTAAGGTACTCAGGAATAACACAAAATCGTCCGAAATAAATGGTGTAAATAATTTCAATAAACCTGGCATTTATAGTGCCTCTATTAGCTATGTGTAACTCAATAAGTATCTCGGTACAAATACCATCTCACACCATGTCTGATTCTCCATCATAAGTCACTGTAAATATCTTACACCTGGTCTTATCTATACTCTCTACCTTCAGGTCAGTTTAAAGTGAATCTTAATACACAGGGCGTATTCATTTGTCCAATCACTATGTCCCCGGGCAAACTAAAGTTGAACTTTATGTGCCATTTTGTGAAATAGGCCTGTAGGTTATCCTCTGGCACTTTAACTTTACAATTTATTCAATCTTGTTTCAATTCTTTAGGAATATGGACACCTCAGATTCCTTCAATTAAATTTCTTATTTTATTGGCCATAGAAAACTGTTATCTGAGAACATGCAGTTGAATAAATCGGTTATCACAACCTACTATATAGGGCTGCTACTTCAGAGTGATTGTCTCTCTTTACACTTAATTGTCGTGAAAACCATTGATTCATTAATTACAAGGCATCTGGCAATTATGAATTGGCTAATTCCTTCTTCGTGCAGTGTAATGTAAGAATCTCCATTTTCTCCATTAAATTTTGCAGAATGTTTTCTCTATTTATTCTGAGAGTATAAATACCACATTAAAAAATACATACACTAAAGAAACGCTAGAAAAATGAATCGCCTTTATATCACAAACTTTAAATATTTTGAAGGAATTAATCTAGTATGTAATTCACATGAAAATGTCTTAGCTCTTGTTTCCATTATTAAACATTTTACATTATCTAACCTATCTCTAAATAAATGAAATTTTATCTGTATTGGGCTGCTGCATGATTGTAGTGATAAAAGTATTAAGTGATACTTTTACTCAGGGGTTTATATGATTTAAGGCAACTTAGTTTGGTTATACCAACTTAAAAATATCTTTTTTGTTAATCACTTAATTTTATATTGGAGTAAACAGAATTATTATTTATTGAGGTAAATTTTAAATAACTAATTTTACTATGTAATTCATTATTACTGTTTTGATTAAACAATATTTTAAAGGAAAGCAGTGAGTGGTTTCAAAAATTTTTACTTCTCTGGTCCTTTCTTTATTGATGCACTGTGAACCTGTCAAAGATTTTGAATGGCATCTGTAAGAAGTATAAATTTTTGCATGACTTATTTGAAGCTAAATGATTTTGACATATGTTGAACATTAGTTCAAATGGTTTTGTATATTTTATAGTACATATGTAAGGTTGAGCAACCTTCAATCATTTGTTAGTTATTTATCATGTGTTTATTATTTATCATCTGGGTTTATTACTTTATCTTAACCTCCATTAACCTATTTAAATTGTTGTTTGCTGTAACTTACTGTTGTATTTACGAGTAATTTAATTCTTTACTTTCATTGAATAAATCACTTTATAACGATCTTAGAAATTAAATTACAAGATCTCAACAAGTAAGAAAATGGCTCAACTATTTGTTCAAATTGTAAAAAGAAGTGGCGAAGATTTCGTGATTCAGTGCATTTCCATTGACAACAAAAATTGGTACTTATTACCTCAAGAATCCAAAGACTTAAAGTTCCACTCCTTTCTATCAGGTAAGAAACCTATAATAAATTCTATGAATGCTATCAAAAACATTAATGGTTACAGAACAGTAGCTGTTAAGATGGATGATGATATTCAAAGAGAATATTTTGATGAATCTTCTAATATTTGTTTTCGGAAGTTGCCATTAGAGGAATGGGATTCAAAAACAGTTCCTTCTAGACCTGTAGAGAGTCAGAATTAGAAGATCGTATCAAACAATTAGAGATACCATTAAAACTAAATTCAGAACAAAACGAAATTAAACTAAATCATATTGAAAAAAAAATTATTTTTGAAAGATTTTATAAAAAATAATCAGATCCTATGGAATGGCTACGTAGGTTCGAAGAAGAATGTATTCGATTTAAGATAAAATCCGATAATTTAAGAATTCAAGCGTTACGTTTTATCTTGTCGATGGTCCCGCTAAAGATTGGTACGAGATTAATTTATAGAAGATCGGTTTGAACGATTCATGGGACATGGAAGGACTCTTTTCTAAATATTTTTTTGATAAAGGCTGGTCTCTTGTTAAAAAAGCTCTCGGCTACAAATATTTAGGCGGATCCCTTGTCGACTACGTCCTGACGAAAGAGAAACTTTGTCTTGACGTAGAACCAAAAGGTACCGAGATCTCCCGTATAAACTAAATTGTTTGTTTGCTTTGGTTTATACGGTTTGCCAAATGAAGCTCGGGAGGAACTCGATAGAGAAGAGATTTTTACTCTCGATAAATTGTACTCTGAACTTCGAAAATTAGAGAATGCCTTTATGAAAAAAAAAGAAAGAAAAACTGTCAAGTCCAAAATTCAGTAAAAAGTCCGCTTGTGTAAAACCATGTTCTCACTGCGAAACCCTCGGTTTTCACAATCATTACCATTTAATATCTGAATGTTGTAACAAAAATAAAACTTCTAATCGATAAAAATAAATGCAACTGATCTCGATTTATGCGAAATCGATCTTGATTTAGAACATTTAAACTAGAAAGCCGGGCGAAGTTAGATCCGCTGATTAAACTAAATGTTGCTATAAATGACAATATTAAAATAAAGGCTATTTATGATGGCTACAATGTGACATTAATAAATCAACGAATTGCTGACTTGCTGAAGTTGAAATTAATTAAACAAAGAGCGGCGCTAAAAACTATCAGCGGACTTAATTTCACCTCAGCCCGGGCTAAAATTAGCCTCCGTATTGGAAACATTACTGATTACATTACAACCTATGTAGTCAAGAATAATGATTTCTCTTATGATTAGTTACTAGGTATAGATGCCATCAAGAAATTTAAATTAATACAAGATGAAAATTTGAAAATTTTTCAATGTACCAGTAACACAAAGGTCATAAGCATCAGAAGATATACCTAGTAGTGATCAAAATATAAACTTAACACGATCGAACCTTAATCACATTGAGACACCCAGTCCTCTTCAGGAGCAGACTACAACTACTTGTAAGAAATTTGGAAGTGATTGCAAAGAAAATTTTTACTTTAATAAATTTGATGTTAATTTGCAACATATTGAACAAGAGGGACACAAACAAGAGATATTACTTCTACTTAAAAAGTACAAACACATATTTGCTAAAGACAAGTTCAACATAGATAAAGTTGTCTTTAGTTGTAAAGCGGAAATAAAACTAATTAGGGATGAATTTGTCACGTCTCGTCCCTACAAATGTTCTATCCCAGATGACGAAGAAATAAGAAGCCAAATAAAAGGACTCTTGCAGGCTGGGATCATCGAAGAGTCAGACTCACCGTTTGCTTCGCCCGTTACACTAGCTTACAAGAAAGAAGAGAAGAAGAAATCTCGACTCTGTATATATTTCAGGAAGCTCAACAAATTAGTAGTTCCTGAATGTTTTCCATTTCCTACAATTCAAGATGTAATTGATAAAGTAGCTAATTGTGAGTTTTTCACCGTTTTGGACATCAATTCTGCAGTTTGGTGCATATCGCTTCGTGGACAAGATCGAGAAAAGATCTCTTTTGTAACAAAATATGGTAAATTTATGTTTAAAGTTCTTCCCTTTGGCCTTAAAAATGCTTCTGTCATATTCCTGAGAATGTTGTCGAACATTATTCGAAGGAATAACCTGGATGATTTCTGCATCAATTACATTGATGATATTTTAATTTTTTCTAGGGACTGGGAAGATCATCTTCAGAATGTTAGCCGACTTTTAGAAGTTCTGAACGCTGAAGGATTCAAACTGAAACTAGAAAAATGTGTGTTTGTTGCGAAGTCAGTAAAGTATCTAGGGCACAAGTTTTCGAAAGGGTCAAACTGCTAAAGATTTCATAAACTTACTAAATCCCATAGTTAAACAAAATAATGTCTCAATTCTTCTGAAAGACCAATATACAGGCATAAAATCAACCCAATTTCTCAAGTATTTGAAAAGAGTTGGGACTCAGATCATTTTCACGTGCATTGATAATCCCGCATCCAACGGATTAAACGAACGATTAAATCAAACATAAGTTAATCGACTGCGATGTAAAATCAACGATGATACTAGAAGAGCATGGTCAACCTTGGCAGAAGAATGTGCAAAGGAATATAATAATACCATCCACAGTTCCACCCATTTTGCACCATCTTATATATTGCTCGGCCGAAAATCTTCCATATCTGCACTTGATGGGAACACTCCATCTTCTTTAGAAGAAGACCGCAAGATAGCCCTCCAAAATTCAACGAAGAGTTTCACCATCAATAAGAAACGGGTTGATAAGAATAGACAAGAGCATAATTTCAACGTTGGTGACTTGGTCTACGTCGAAAATGGAAAGAAGTTGAATCGAAACAAGCTTGATCCAGTTCGAATCGGACCATTCCCAGTCGTCGAACAGATTTCCTCGACCTCAAGGGGAGAGGTGTAAGGTTGAGCAACCTTCAATCATCTATTAATTATTTATCCTCTGTGTTTATTACTTTATCTGTGTTTATCCTTCATTAACCTATTTTAATTGTTGTTTGCTGTAACTTACTGTTGTATTTACATGTATTTTAATTCTTTACTTTCATTAAATAAATCACGTTTTAACGATCTTAGGTATATTTTATGTATAGTGAACATTAACTATAATTTTTTTAAAGTCATATTATTATAAACCAAGATGTATATATGTATTTTGTGTTTTAATAAAATTATAGAAAAAAAAAATGAATTTTTATCAACTATTTTATTGAGTACGGTTTTTTTTCTTTTCAATAATGTTAAAGGAGGTTTAATTATCTATCTTCAAAGTCCAGAATTTCACTCCTTTATTAATTTATGGGAATTGATGACACATTTCAGGGAAAACCTTTTTCCCAACTTCAGGTAAGAACCTTAAAATAATTCAATTTAACAAACACTATCACTACACAACACTTAATACTATTTTCATAAAAATGAAACTATTTAAATTAGCCAATTTTTCTGTTTTCCACATTTCCAGTGTTTCACAGTCATGAAAAATAAAACATCATGGAATTTAAATATTACATTTATTCAATTCAGAATAAAATCACATTTGAAAGTGTGTTACACTTAAATCTGCATTGCTGCTGGGTACAGGTCATGGGTTCGAAACCCACTTGGGCAGGTTAAAATTTATTCCATCATGGACCCACAAAATGAATCTTGACCTTCCCACCTTGACTATACCTAGTAGGTTAGTGACCTGTAGGATAACCCATCCTTCCTGCCCTAGTTTGATTACATACGGACGTTAAGCCTCAAATAAAATAAAAAAATCTCCATTGTCTTAAAAACAATTATAAACTTAATTAATAAAGGAGTAAAATGATGGACTTTAGGGATATATATATTTAAATTTAAAATACACATACTTTTTTTTCTGTAAAATACCACATGATAAGACAGATGAGGACTTTCAAACCATCAGAAAATAGAAAATTTTTAAGATGTCAATGCTGCTCTCAAAAATGTTCATTTTTCTAAATTTATTTTCTATTTGGTATCTTCATACTTATATTTCATTAAGATAAAAAAAATATTAAAAATAAAATTACCTATAAATTTTGATTATAATTTTCATTTTGTCTTGGATTATTTTCCTAACCCTTAAGCTCCTTCAAAGTTGAGCAAAATCTGAAAGAAAAAGAAGTGGGGTCAAGTGTAACAGTGTAAAGTGTAACAAATTTTTCATTAAAAAGTTTTATTTTAATTAGATTTTTAAAATTAAAAAGTTAACTAAAAACGTAAGTAGCTTCTAATTATAATTTTAATATTATTTCAAATATTCCTAATATGAAGGTAAAAGACTGATGATTTTAGGGCAAATTATTTGGAGACGACATAATATACTTCTTTTTTTTTTTTCCAAACATAAAAATGTCTTTATTGTTACACTGTTTCCCACTTGAACCTAGAGCATAATTTTATCTGCGCTACTTTGTTATAATTGAACAGTTGCATCATTATATTTGATGAGTCATTAAACTTTTCATAACACAGGTATTGAATAAATATCGTCAGATTCTATTGTAGTAGATCATAATTCTTGAATTGATTATGAAAATATTGGGCGCCATTTTATTCACGACTACAAATCCAATAGATAATAAACAGGGCTAAGATTGTTTGAGGGAGGGGGGGAGGCTATATTGACCACTCTAAAAATTGGACTGAAGCATTTTATAGTTTTCAGGAAAGGATGACTTTTATTTTTAACAATACAGCAAAGCATTTGGGAATAAGTATAATATATTATTCTGATTTTTTTTTTTTTTTTTTTTATCAGATTTAATTTCTTTCAAAGGATCCTAATTTAATCATTTTAATCAAGGAAAACTCAGGAAAATATATTGTTTTATTTAATTTCTTTGCAAACTTAATTATATTTTTATTTTAATGATACAGCTATAAATACCAGCAATGAAGAATTCTATAGTTAGCTTATTTCTTTTATTTAAAAAATAAAAGTTTTAATGAAGAAGATTCATTGGCTTATTCTTATGCTTCTTGCTTGTTGGAAACCTTTTGAGATTCAGCAGTTTTGAACTTAAAGTTTCATTACCAATCAATGCTTTTAAGTTTGCTCTGGAAAAAAAAATCATTAATTTTTTTCTTTTTTTTTTAATGTGGATAGATTATATAGATGCAAGAGTAAATAAATATTCATTACACCATTTTTTGATATTGTTCATATCACTAAATAGAATATTTTATTTTTATACCCATATATTCCTAATTATATTGCATTACTTTTTTTTGTTTTTTTTGGATAAGCTAATTATATAAATTAACTATATCAGTTGTTGTCGTGAAAAGACTTATGTAAATAAATCCAATTACCTTAAAAATGAGTTAACTATTAACATTCTAAGTAGGATTTTTAATATCTTTGTTGAGAAAAATTTATTAAGTTGTGCTTCTTAATAAGGCCATAAAGTATCTATTTTGCTGCAAATGGTATTTTTACATTTGTTAAAGAATTTAGGAAAGTGATTAGAAAATTGTACAATTTGGACTTATCGACTTCTTCATGACAACCTGGGATATAATCATTTATAATATATTAAAATTATTAATATTACTAATACTATATGATCAATTATACGAGGCCTGTGTACATTTAATGAATATGACCTCCTTACTAGGGTTGGGCGATAGTCGATAATTACTATCGATATATCGATAGGTCATGCCTATCGATGGTCACTATCGATAGTGTCGACTTTCGATAGATCTTATTTACTACCTCAAGTTTTGAAACTCTCGAAATTTTGCTGATCTGTCTCTGTCCAGTGTCGAGTTCTTTTGAAATTGAATTCGGAATTCCTAGAGCTCAAGGGTTCACTGAAAGATTAAGCCAAAGGAAAGCAGAAATGCTATTTTTTCTTTCGGGAAATATGTGGATCAAGGAGCACACTTGACTCTTGAAATTAACTATTTCGTTATTTTTCTTTTCTGAAGATTTGATTTGTTCATTATTATTGTGACCATGTAAATTGTAAATTCCTTTTTTAAAATTCAAATAAATTAGTTTTATTTCTCTCATCTTTATGATATAATCTTATAATTTATAATCCTGCATATTTTAAATAGTAAGTAGATAAATGAATTTAATTAAATTAGTTGAAATTCTCTATTGAATAGCTTTGGAAAAAAATGATGCAACTATCGATTGCTATCGATAGTTCTCAACCGATAGTATCGGCCTATCGATAGTGCTAACTATCGACAATCGCCCAACCCTACTCCTTACATGGCATTATATTTTAGGAGTCAACATGTAAGAAAAAATTATATAAATGTAACATGTAACACTAGGGATCACAAGTCCGAATAACATATAACTGGATAACTAAAAACCCAGATTAAACATAATTTACTGTAAGATGTATATTAGTAAAGATATTCTGAGAATAATAGGAGAGACTATCTCTAACCTCCTGAAAAATATATTAGACACTGAGCGAAACCGCCAAAATCCAAAGGATTAAACGGAAAGAAAGAGTTTCCTTTTAAAAAACGAATAAATGTAATCAATTTTCAAAAGGGCAACATTGGCGGAATATCCTGGAGTCAAAAATCATTAGATCTTTGTAGATCTAGAAATAGTAACCCTTAAGTGTCCTGTGAAAAGGATTAAACAGGAAGGGTGTATTTAAATTTTTTAAAAATGAAAAGAGATAATCAATTTTCAAATGGACGAAAATTAATTTGTTGGGAAATAGTGGCCAAGAGTATCCTTCAGCTGTTAAAAATCATTAGATCCAAGTAGATCTGTAACTATAGTCCAAGAGCCGAGGCCAAATTTCGTGACTTATCTGAAGAAAAATTTTAGACATACAGCCAAAAAATGTCCACCCTCAGCAATCAATTTGCACTTGTCTGCCAACTCAAAGCGGGGGCGTTTCAAAATGGCGACCACCGAAAGGGTCTATCAAAATATGGTATTATTTAAAGATGATTTATTTAAAGCAAACAAGAAACTGAAAACCCCCTAGGTGCCAAAAAAACGTCATTTTGTTCTCAGATCAATAGTTTTAGAGCGTTTTGGCCACCAAAGATTGACTAACTTCACGTAAGACACACTTCGTGAAAACAAGCACTTGGTACTTTTCCGTTGTCGGTTATAACTCTAATCCAAAATTTATTTTTTTCGACTGATAGCTGACAAAATTTCCTTTCAGACATCATATATAAAATTTATTTATATAATATAATATATTTTATCTATATAATGTATACAAAGTTATGTAAAATACCCATGTCAGCACGCTAAAAATCCGTACTATTGTACAGTTAAAGTTTTTGGCACTTATTTCGTTATAACACCAAAACTATTCTTCCGATCCAAAATTTATTTTTCTTAACTGATAGAGGACTAAATTTGCAATTACTATCGTATCTTAAATTGATATAAAGTCATGTAAAATACCAATGCCAACACACCAAAACCTCGTACTGTTGTGAAATCCAAGTTTTTTGGCACATTTTTCGCTATAACCCCCAAACTATTTGTTTTATCCAAAATTTATTTTCTTCAATTTAAAGCTTACTAAATTTACAGTCACATCAAATTATATAATGATGAATGAATTCCGCAAAATACCCACGCCAGCCCACTGTAACATGCAAAATTGTTATGCTTTTACCAAAATATACAAATAAATATAATATCTATATATAAAATATACAAATAATATATTTTATCTATATAATGTATACAAATTTATGTAAAATACCCATGTCAGCACGCTAAAAATCCGTACTATTGTACAGTTAAAGTTTTTGGCACATATTTCGTTATAACACCAAAACTATTCTTCCGATCCAAAATTTATTTTTCTTAACTGATAGCAGTGTTGCCAGGCGTAGGGATTTCTCCCTACAGTAGGGGGACTTATCTCTCCTTTGGGCGTAGGGGGGGATTTTTTGAAAACTATATAATTGTAGGGATTTTTTTTTTTTTTTCAAGATGAAATACACACACAAAAAATTGTTTTGAGGTTCTTTTTTCCCATTTACTTGGTAATTGGACATCAGTGTAAAACTATCGATTGTTAACTTGTAACCAGTAATGATAGGTTAATTTCCTTTGAAGTTTGTTTTGATTATAAACTAACAACAACACCCCAATTGTTACAGTTTTTGTTTTGTTGTTACAATATTTTTACAGTGATTTTTAGAGTTTTTATTTTGTGTGTTTTTTTTTTTTTTTTTTTTTTTTTTTTTTTTTATCTCAATATGAAATCGGACGAAGAACAAATCAAAGATTTTGAACCCACAAGTTCCGTGACTAATACTAAAACTTATCGGAAACAAAAATTTTCCAAGATATGGCTTCAGCTTCCCGAATTTAAATGATGGATAGAAGAGGTAAAAGAAGATATTTACAAAGTGAAATGTCTCGCCTGTAATAAAATATTGTCAGCAGGGAAGAGTGAGCTGCGGAAACATTCACTAACCCCAACGCACCAAAATAACGTACGTAAACCAAAACTTTCAGTAAAAACCTTTTTTAAACCAATCAATGTAGTACCAAAACATCACATGATAGCTGAAATGAGATACGCACTATTAGTGGTTGATGATAATTTGTCATTTAATGTTATCGATGACATAATAGATACTTCAAAAGCAGTATTTTCTGATTCTCGAGCTGCTGAGTTGACATGTAAACGAACAAAATGCAGCAAAATAATTACCAAAATTTTAAGCCCAGTGATTGAAAGGGACTTGACTAATCATTGCTTTTCCATATTGATAGACGAGTCAACAAACCTTTCAAACGAAAAATATTTGTGTATTTTAGTGAGATATTTTGCCCAAGAAAAAAATTATAACTAATTTATTGGATATGCTTCCCATTGCTTCAGACGGGGCAACAGCAAAAGGATTGTACGAACAATTCAAAAATTGTATAAATAAGAGAAATCTTGATGTTAAGAACGTAGTGGGATTTTGTTCTGATAACGCCAGGGTAATGCTAGGGAAAAATGAATCATTTTCGGCCTACTTAAGAAAAGATTGCCCAGGAGTATTTATTATTGGATGCACATGCCACACAACCCATCTAATTGCGAGTCATGCTGCTGATGAATTACCAAGAAATATTGAGGGGATTATGTCGTTTTTATACACGTTTTTTTCATCGAGTCCTAAAAGGCAGGCTTTATTGCATGAGATTCAAGATCTTTTAAACACAGAAAAACACAAACTTATACATCCGAGCCGAACAAGATGGCTTTGTTTGCTGACCGCAGTAAATAGAGTTCTAGAGCAGTGGGAAGTTTTGCAGCATACCTTTTTATTAATATCGACTGAAGAGAAACATTTTAATGCCAATTTTATCCTAGGAGAATTGAATAATCCGTTCACTAAAGCTTATTTGTACTTTTTACAACATGTTCTGCCTCTCTTTAATCGTTTCAATGCGCTGTTTCAGTCCGAAAAACTATTGTTAGCCTACTTGGGTGAGGAATGTTCCCGATTCATTCGACTTCTTGGATCAAATTTTATGACACAGGACTCGATCGACTCTATTTATACAAATTTACCATATTTAAGTTCCCCCGTTGTGAAAAGATACATTGAAGAAAATTCGCTTATACTGGATGAAATTAATATTAGTGCATCTGCTGAAAAAACACTCGAAGAAATACCTGTTGAACAAGTTGCTCTATTCAGAGAGAGGTGTCTGAAATTTTATCAAAGAGCGATGGAAGAAAGCTTGAAAAGAATGCCTCACCCAAATAGCGGGGTCAGCAAGTTTAAATTTTTATTACCAGAACAAGTATTTTCCCAACACTAAAACAGAGTGAACGTTAAGCAAATTTTGGACCAAATAGATGATAGTACAGTAAACAAAAATTCAGCTGCACAAGAATGGTTGCTCCTCCCAAACTATTTTGATTCCGAGGAAAAAATAAAATTAATGACTTATGACTTGACAAATCTTTGGAATTTCTTGAAAAACTACACGAATTTCAACAATGAGACACTATTTTTTAATATCTGCCAAGTAGCATTTATCGTGCTATCGTTCCCTCATGCAAATGCAGACGTGGAAAGAGTTTTTTCTATAATGAACGACATCAAAACAAAAAACGTAATAAATTGAGCCCTTCCACTCTTAGCGCAATAATAAGGATAAAATTAGACCTTTCTGCTAAAAACCAAAGTTGTAAAACCTATGAATTTAATGATGAACATTTTAAATTATTTACAAGAAATATGATATATGAATAGTTTTTTATTAATATCGTTTATATTTATGATAAAATACCAATCGCTAATTTTTCTGAAATTCAAAATTGTATGTTACTACAACTATATTCTTTTATTATTAAATTTAGATTCTGTTGCTTTATATAAATTAGATTAATATTGTAAGCATAGGTGATAAATTCGTTACCAATCGCTCATTTTTCTGTGATATGAAACTATGTTTCTAAAACTGCGTTCTTTTATTATTAAAATGAATTTGTACTATTTATTATTGTTAATTTATTTCACCTTATACCTTTGATAATTGTTATTTAGGGGTTTAGAATTGTAAACAAAGAAACGAATATATATATATATATATATATATATATATATATATATATATATATATCTATATATATAAAAATGAATGTGTGTGTGTCTGTCTGTTCTCGATAGATTCAAAAACCATACATCCAATCGCCGTGAAAATTTGGGATGTTATTATGTATATCCCCGGAAAGGTTTTTGTAAATTTGTATTTAAATCAGAGTTGGGGTTCAAGAAATATCCCAAAAATATCAAAAGAATATTTATTTTTTATAAATATTACTTTAGTGCAGGTGTTATTAAACAATTACCAATAAAACATATGTTCTAAATTAATCTATATCTCCTTAGTATTTTAGGAAGGTTTTAAAAAGAATAAAATTCCGTAAAACGATTTCAAATTCATTTTGATGTTTCAGGTTTATATGTAGGTATGTTATTAAAATAACATTTAATTAGTAATATTTGTTAAGAGTTTAACCATGAATAAATTGAATAATTAATTTTTTACTCATAGAATTTACTTTTATAAAACAAAACTAACCGCAAAAAATACTGAACCAATCTTTACCAAATCTAAACTACATCATCTTCTTAGTTGAAAGAAGGTTTAGCAGTAAGAAAATTTACATATTATCAATTAAATTGTTGCTAAAAAGAGATAAAAATGTGGTACGCAGTAAATTTTGAAAATTGGATGATATGTGGTGAGTGCCATTTAAGAGAGGTTATAGCGGTACAATGTTATATAGAGCTAGAAATTGATAATAAAATTGGTTTAATTCAAATAAATTGTTATAAAAAAAAAAGCTATAAATATTTAGTGTGACGTGTGGATACTAGGGATGTTTAATAATCGAACGATAAGTTGTTAGCACCATTCTGCAACAGAGTTTGCAATGGTAAAATTATTAAACCCATCTGTGCCAAATTTTAACTACAAAATTTTCATAGTTCTAGGAAGATTTTAAATAGTATAGTTTACTATAATAATTCTTTAGGTAATAGTCGGCTTACGAGCCACCACCAAGTTTGATCCTTACGCTTCACTTCGAGTTTAAATTTATCGATAGTTCTTTCCTATAACCTCACATGTAAACATCCAATTCTACAGTTTCAACTTGGATTGTGTTGTTTAGTTTGTTATATTGATATTTAGTCTTCTTGAATGTAAATAGGTGAAACATAAGTTAACAAAATGATTTTCATAAAGGATTAAGTGTTTTATCAATTCATGTTTTCTTATTTCCTCTTATCTAATGCGTAAAAGTGTTACAAAACTTAAGAACATTAATTTGTACATGGATTTGGGTGTTTTATATATTTTGATTTGTTGTATCAATTTAAGTGATAAAATTTCAGTATACATATCTTTTTGAATGGATTCTTTGTCATCCATAATACTTAATGCCCTAAAGTGAGACAGATTGTATAATTAATTCAATAAAACATAAAGATCTAAAAATAAATGTGAGAAAGTATATCATAGGTTTCATATTTTTTTATTTTCACTTCCCTTAAAAATAATATAGCAGAAATTAACATCCTAACTTTCAACATGGATTCTGTCTTATATTATATAATTCCTTATAACATGGAGAATGGACAGTGTGAAAATAATCATAGATTAAGAGGTGTACTGTTGGTAATAACTATTGGTGTAATTTTATAGATTAATGTATTTTTTTTTTTAATTTAGAAGCCTGATGATGGAGTATTTTCTCCGAAACATGAAGCTACAAATGTTAAACAAATAGGAGTTATGTTAAATAAATTCTTATTGATTCTGCCTTAATATATTTATAATATCTGTGGCACCTGTGCAAAGTGGGCTAAGTATATTGAAGAAACAATGCTCAATTGCATTCTTCAATACAAGACTTTTATAGATAAACAAATCATTCTTAGTTAATCAACTATTAGTAAAGTTCTTTAATTATGAGAGCGGGCGAAGTCGCTACGGGGAAAGCTAGTATATAAATAAATATAAAAGGGTAGGGATTTTTGTAGGGACTCATTTTTTGATGGTAGGAGAGTGGACATTTTATGGCTGTATGTCTAAAAGTTTTCTTCAAATAAGTCATGAAATTTGCCCTCGGCTCTTGGACTACTAGTATCCTTCAGTAGTTTTTGATTGTTTTTATTTTTTTGACTGTCCTATCTTAAATTTTAATTTTTTCAGGGTCTGGTTTAGTGAGTGGGGTTCTGCATGTGCAAATATGTTAGCTAATATCAAACTAAAGACTGCTTTTGTTAAATGGGCTTTAGTACACCTAACATTATGTGGTGTTAAATCCGATGGTTTTATAGATATAAGTATAGTGGTAGTTGCTCTGACTCTCAAGAAAATTTTTTGGACAAGATTCATGATAAATGTTCATATAAATTTTAGGTAACGGTCGGGTTAAGAGGAGGCAGCTCCTACGCCCGCCGAGAATACCTTTTATCGATTCTTACCTTCTTCCGATTTATTTCGGTGTTTTAGTCGCTACTTTTAGAGGGGAAAGGTTATTCTCATTTATTTACGGAGAAACTTTAAATCCCTGTTCAAAGTAATATTAACTTCTATTTACCTTATGATATTAATATGAGAAATAAGAAAATAATGAAGTGGAAATAAAAAAATGTCAAAATATAAGAAACTAAATCAATTTTGAATTAATTAATATAATACTAAACCACCAGTAATGTTAATTCTTGATAAACTTTTTGATGTGAGGGAAGTGTAAATAACAAATTATAAATATTTAAAAGACAGAATCCTTAAGGATTTATTTGTCATAACTCCTATCTATTTAACATTTGTAGCTACATGTTTCCGAGACAATGCTCCATCATCAGGCTTCTAAATTTTTTTTAAAACGCTTTAATCTATAACATTATACCAACAGTTTTTACAATTATATAGTAACGTGTCATTTACATCTTAATTTGTGATTATTTTAACATTGTCTATTCTCCATGTTATAATCCATTATACATTATAAGACAGAATCCTAGTTGAAAGTGATGATGTTAATTTCTGCTATATTTTCTCAAGGGAAGTGGAAATAAGAAAATATGAAACCTATGATATACTTTCTCAGATTTATTTTTAGATCGATATGTTTTATTGAAATATTTATACAATCTGTCTCACTTTAGGGCAATAAGTATTATGGATGACAAAGAATGCATTCACAAAATAAGGATACTGAAATTTTATCACTTAAATTAATACAACAAATAAAAATATGTAAAACACCAAATCCATGTACAAATTACTGTTCTTAAGTTTTGTAACACTTTTACACATTAGATAAGAGGGAATAAGGAAACATGAATTGATAAAACACTTAATCCTTTGTGAAACTCATGTTGTTAACTTATATTTCAGTTATTTACGTATAAGAAGACTGAATATCAATATAACAGACTAAACAACACAATCCAAGTTGAAACTGTAGAAGTGATTGTTTACATGTGAGGTTATAGGAAAGAGCTATCGATAAATGTAAACTCGAAGTGAAGCGGTTAGGATCGAACTGGTCGGTGTACCGCGGGTCAAGGCAGTTTGCTGCCTCCTCTTAACCCGACCGTTACCAAATTTTACATTATAGAACAACAATGTAGGGAGGCACTTCAAAATATAAAGTGAATACTTATTCAAAAAATTATGGGTAACGGTCGGGTTAAGAGGAGGCAGCAAACTGGCTTGACCAGCGCTACACCGACCAGTTCGATCCTTACGCTTCACTTCGAGTTCACATTTATCGATAGCTCTTTCCTATAACCTCACATGTAAACAATCACTTCTACAGTTTCAACTTGGATTGTGTTGTTTAGTGTCTTATATTGATATTTAGTCTTACTGTATATAAAAGGTGAAATAGAGCTTAACAACATGAATTTCATAAAGGATTAAGTATTTTATCAATTCATGTTTTCTTATTCAATCTTATCTAATGTGTAAAAGTGTTACAAAACTTAAAACATAAATTTGTACATGGATTTGGTGTTTTATATATTTTTATTTGTTGTATCAATTGGAGTGATAAAATTTCGGTATGCCTATTTTGTGAATGGATTCTTTCTCATCCATAATACTTATTGTCCTAAAGTGTTACAGATTTTATAATGTAAATAAGCGAAACAGAAGTTAACAAAATGAGTTTCATAAAGGATTAAGTGTTTTATCAATTCATGTTTTCTTATTTCCTCTTATCTAATGTGTAAAAGTGTTACAAAACTTAAGAACATTAATTTGTAAATGGATTTGGTGTTTCATATATTTTTATTTGTTGTATCAATTTAAGTGATAAAATTTCAGTATGCATATTTTGCGAATGCATTCTTTGTCATCCATAATACTTATTGCCCTAAAGTGAGACAGGTTGTATAATTATTTCAATAAAACATGTCAATCTAAAAATAAATGTGAGAGAGGTTTCATATTTTCTTATTTCCACTTCCCTTGAGAAAATATAGCAGAAATTAACATCATAACTTTCAATAAGGATTCTGTCTTATATTATATCCCTTATAACATGGAGAATGGACAATGTGAAAATAATCACATATTAAGAGGTAAATGACATTCTATAATTGTAAAACTATTGGTGTAATGTTATGGATTAATGTATTTTTAAACATTTTTAGAAGCCTGATGATGGAGCATTGTCTCTGAAACATGTGGCTGCAAATGTTAAATAAATAGGAGTTATGTGAAATAAATACTTAAGGATTCTGTCTTTTAAATATTTATAATTTGTTATTTACACTTCCCTCAAATCACAAAGTTTATCAGGAATTAACATTACTGGTGGTTTAGCATTATATTAATTTTCATTTAATATAAAATTAATTCAAAATTGATTCAGTGTCTTATATTTTGACATTTTCTTATTTCTTATTTTAATATCAGAAGGTAAACAGACGTTATTATTACTTTGAACAGAGATTTAAAGTTTCCTCGTAAGTGAAGGAGAATAACTTTTCCCCTCGAAAAAAGTAGCGACTAAAACAGCGAAATAAATCGGAAGAAGGTAAGAATCGATAAAAGGTATTCTCGGCGGGCGTAGGAGCTGCCTCCTCTTAACCCGACCGTTACCAAATTATGATATAAGCGTGGGGGTTTTAAAGATGAGGATAAAAGTTGAATCTTATATCGATTTAATTATAATTTCACTATTGTAAAAGCAAATAAAACACCTAATTTTAAAATTTACAGATTCAGCACACACCTCAAATATGTATCTCAACTTCTTAAAAAGATATGAGACGGCATGTTGCATGTAGCAGTTTAAAGTTCTCTTGATTTCTTTTTAATATAAAAAAATAAGTGATTTATGCAAAGTACAACCAAAATCATAAAACTCAATCCCTAAAACCAAGGCAATAATTAAACACAGACTAAATGGGCCATATCTGACAATTTGATAGTTCATGGCTGGCAAAAAAACAAATTTTGTAATATCCAAGATTTGAACTAGTGTCGCACAGTATATAAAGATAGCTCCCTATCTTTTTCTTTATATAATTTTTCTCCCTTTAAATTGTGCTCTTACCTTCTTAATTTTTGATAAAGTATTTGAAAATTATTGACAATTACCTTTTAGTTTTTCATCCTAAAGACTTATATGACCTACGATTCACCATATTATCAGAACATTTGTATGGTAACATAATACCAGCAAGGAGAAGATCTGACAATGATTTAAGTCCTGGGATACATGGAGTCAGTACACTGACGATAATATATGGCCAAAGGCAGAATGATGCTACCCACCAAGAAAGAAAAAGAAGCAGTAAAAACCAAAATACTCCATTGACAAATTCTGCCGCTGACATTCTGAGGATTCAATTAAAATCTGAAAAGAAAAATAAATTATAAATAGAAATATATGCAAACAAATATTCACTATAAATTTATATTTTTAAAAAGCTATGAAATGGTAGTATACAAAATTTGTTTTTTCTAGTTTCAGATATTCATCAATTAAAAAAAAGTAAGTTAACTAATAAATGCTTATAAGTCTGGTCTCCTATGGTGTGTAATAAGCTAATACTTGTATAGCTAGGAAAGTAAATTTATGGTTTTGGTTAGAAAAGAATGTAAGAAAGCTTTCTAAAGAAAAATGAATAACAATCATCTATTGTTATATTTTTTCTAAATATGGCTCATTTACCATATAACATTAACTGATCCTTTCCATTTATATCTTAAGTATACTCGGTTACTATAAGATATAAATATAATATAATATAATAATTAGCCATATTGAGTTTATTTGAAAACAAATGTTAAATGTTATGCAATTATCTTCAGTTCTAAAAACATTCAAAGGAAATTTTTTTTTTAAGTTGGTCCCCATGTGCATCTGCCATTTTGCATATATAAAAAAAAAATATCAGTCCTAAAATATCTTGGGAACTATCAACTTTAGCAAAACATACTTCATACATAAAATTAAAGTAAATATAATGTTCTGCAAGTAATATCGTAATATTTCATTAATAGCCAGTAATTAAAATATGATAGGGGAGATCATAACAAATGACTTCATAAAATAAATTAACATATTTTTTCTTATTGGAAATTTTGAGTATTACACAAATTTTACTTAAGTTCATGATTTTCAAGATATTAGAAAAATTGTAGAAAAACACATATCAACCTCTCACTCTCTCCTTGCTCAATTCCCAATAGTGGGAACTTTTAGTTTATTGTATGCAACACTCCAACTATTTTAAACTTTATCAAAATCCAAAAGTCAATAATTTTTTTTTCTTTTATCATTCACTTTTATTACCATATTAACATCACATTCAAATTCGCATTATGTAATATACTAACCATTAAATGCGTAACAAATTTATTTAATTTTATTGCACCAATTTATTACATGTACTTTATATTAGGTTAGTTTTATCTCAGTTTCTTTAAAATTCTTGTGTGATTTTTATATTTCTTACTTAATCTTTTCTTTTCAATAAGACTAAATACAATTTTTACTTGTTGTTCATATCCCTGTTGAAGGCCTGGAGAGAAATAATCTCCTCAAACTTAACAATTATCAACTAATTTTATGATATGTTTATTCCTGCATTTTGCTTGAAATTATCAGATATTATATTATAAGATAGTAGATATTATAAGAATTTGCAAACAATTGAAGGATAAGTAAAAAAAAAGATATATAAAAAAAAAATAAAAAAAAAAAATAAGAGAGAGGGAGAGATGTATCAACAATTCTTTATTTGTATACTGAAGTTTCAGAGAAAACAGTGATGGGTGTTATAGCTACAAAAATAGATAAAGTAGATATTATAAGAATTTGTAAACAATTGAAGGATAAGTAAAAAAAAAGATATATAAAAAAAAATTTAAAAAATTTAAAAAAAAAAAAAGAGAGAGAGAGATGTATCAACAATTCTTTATTTGTATACTGAAGTTTCAGAGAAAACAGTGATGGGTGTTATGGCTACAAAGAAAATGTAAGCCAAATTGAAAAAAATAGGTTGATAAAAATATAGGTTATTTATAATGATAAATAAAAAAAAAAATAATCATGTTGAGTTTAAAAAAATATATATATGTAGGTAGGTTATATAATGTTTAGTTTATATTTAACTCACTTATTTGTTTTCTGTTATATAACCTATCCACATTTATTTATTTTTCTAATCTCAACATGATTATAATTCATTTTTATAAAATGATTTCTTTTTATTTTTAAACAAGCTCTTTCACTTGTACTTGATTTATCATTAACTTGTAATTTATTTTCTATATCATCAACATTTCTAATTTATATTGCTGTGGCCGAAATATCAGAATAAAAATAGATATTTGTTATCATAACATCTCTTATTTTTTTCTAATCCCTCAAATATCTACGGTCCTATTACCAAGAGTAAAGAAATTTCCCTTCCTTTTGATAGTTAATGGTGTAAGAAAATTGCTTTTGTTTTTTCTATTAATCAACAATTATTTTAATCAAAAACATATCAATTATAGATGTTGAATAATTGATATCACAATAATTAAAAATTCAGTTATACATAAAAATGAGACTATTACAGCAAACTGACACAAGTATTGTTCAATTTAGATAAAGGAATAAATCCTATAAAGAACATTAAATATGTCTCTGAAATGAATAACAAGTAATTCCATCCTTATTTTGTAAATATTAAAAAATTAAAATCTTTCTGCATTCACAAAGTGCACTGTTATCACTACTATCAGATATTTTAAGAATTTTAAGGCACTTTTGCTCAGTTTAAATTGTCTTAAATAATCAGTATTGGTATTTAAATTAACAATTGTACAGAATGAGAATAAATGGTCACTGATGAGCATCTTCAAAATATGAATCGGTGTTGATCGGTCCGATAAATTTCACCGACATTAATACAAGTCCTATAAAATAAAAATGTTCCTTCTTCCTAAATTGTAATCAAATTACACTACCTTTTTGGTTTCAGTCATTCTCCATTATTCTTCAATGAAATATAACTTTTAACTACAAATCACTTATTACAAACAACATATGTCATTTTTATTGATAAAATTATAGTTGATGAAATATACAAGATACACATGTAGCTAAGGTTATTGGTATTAAAAATGTATATATACCTTATTAATATTATATCTAAGTATTCTATGTATTAAGGGAAGGAATATTTCATGTATATAGTTTCATTTCTAACCAAACTCATAGTTCAGCAATTGTATTATAATTGTTTTTATGTCATTATATTTTAATAATTACAATATGATCAAAAAAAATTTATACTGCATAGGTTATGTAAACTTAAAAAAGGAAGTCTCATTAGTGTCTATCTAGGATAAAAATGTGTGCATGTACTTTCCAATTTCATATTTTTCCCAATGAAAATAAACAATGACAAGACGCATGAGAAATGTGTTTTAAGTTTATATTAATTTATTTAATTTTTAAAGGTAAGTTTAAAATTTTATAATTATATTTTTCTTAAATAGGAAGTGGGTAACAATAATGATTTTATTGTGTATTTAATTAATAAATCAATAATATAAGTTGTTAGGTTTGATAATGGTTTATGTTTGGCTGGAATATCATCTTAACCTTGGAATACTAAACTTGAGGAGCAAGACCTAAAAATGCAAGGACAAACCCATGTAAGTACTCTTTGAACACCGCCCTCAGCAGTGCTTCTCCAACTTATTAGTCCTGAAACCAAAAAAACAACAGGATTGCTGTGTTTTTCTGTTTATTGTTAGGTTTGTCTAAGCAAAGGTGATGAAATTTCGGAATATAATTAAAAAACTATTTATCATTTCGACAAATGTTTAGTTACAAGAGTTTGGTAATAAAAGTAGATTATTAATATATGTTTATTTCCCTAAATTATGCATTTACTTTAACATATGTTTTAATTAAAGTTTTAAAATATAAATATATATTATTATTTATTTATTTTTTTAAGTTGCTGAGTTGATTTCTGTTTGATTAATAATTTTACAACTTATATATAGATCTGCAATAATAAATTTTTTACAGTTTAATTTTATTAGTGAATTTTAAGCAACTAGTCCAATCTTTTTATCATTTATAATTAATTTTTTTCATCATTAAAAATAATAATACAAAAACAAAGATTTAATCTTATTATTTATTATAGTGCTATTAACATTTTAAGAGCTTCCTTAGATATATAGAAATTTTATATTTAGGATCTGGTAATTAAAATGACAGTGGTTTAGTAATAATATTCTATTTATTAAAAAATTCAAAACATACTAATTATTTTAATTAATTTAAAAAAAATTAAACTACCCTAAAAATATTTCTTTGGAGAAAAATCAAAACTTTCAACTAATTCCAGTCTTGGCTCTAAATGGGTTAAATGAAAGTTGAAGACATAAACAAAATTATCAACATTTAGTTAAATTAATAATGAAAATGTGTATTCACTGGCCATTTAATACACCTTTATTTAAAAAAAAAAATATAAATACTAATAAAAATAATGAATATATAAAAATGATCACTAGACTGTTCATATTATTCATTGTTATTTATTCACAAATAAATAGAGGATAAAACTTCATTTTATCATTAAATCAAGATCTACAATAACCACCTTAGATATGCAATGTATTATTTAAAATATAAACAAAGAATTCTACTTATATGATAATTCAATCTGTAAGTCAACACTTAAAACATTAAAGTAAAAACATAAAATGATTTTAGTTTTAAAAATGTCAATAACTTCTTACCTCTAATTATTAAATTTTCAAATCTGTAAATAAAATAGGATCAACACTTGAGGAGGTTCCCAGCTTCACCAAGTAGTCTCTTATATAACAGGCAACAGGTAGCCTGTTGGGTGACCCCTCTAAGCATTTTATTTACATTTTTTGTTTTTATTATAGTATCAAATCCCAAAATTCTCAGATCATTTCTGATTCCATTATAATAATGAACTCTATTTTTTTTTTAAATTTAAATATTTTATTAAAATTTATATTTATTTTTTCTTTCATGAAAATTAAGAGAAGTTTAAATAAATCACCCATTTCACAATGTACCCCAGCATAATGCATGTTCGGATTCATATTAATAGATCAAAACAAATTAAATTTGAAAGTAATACTAATAAAATTATAAATAAAAAAATAATTAACTTATGCATTATTCATCAAAAATTTAGTTGCAGTTATATAAATTAATTTTATTTAAAACTGGTGATGATTAAGGGAAATCATGTCGTTAAAAATTAAATAGTTAGCATTAATTGATCTATCAAATGATTAGGAACTATTATGAATTGGAACTTAGAAACATTAAAATAAAATATAAGAGAAATTTATAGTAAAAAAATATTATATACAAATAATAAAAATTATTTTAACTTAATAATTTAATATAAAATGGAACATTGAGGAAAACAGATGCAAGATAGGAACTTAAAAAAACTGCAGAATCTATTAAATTTATTCTGTATAATTTATGTATCTCCTCCATTCCATTAATTAATTACTTATTTATGTAATCAATTACAATTCAATTTTAATATCACAGGGTCAATATATCAGAATTATTATATTATATTATATTGTAGAATTATTACTTTTTCCTATAGAGAAATCAAATTTATCAACTAAACAGGTTTAATAAACAAATATTGTTTTTATTATAAAATATTGGTATAAGGTTTTGTCAAAATATCAATTTATTCATACATTTGTGTATTCAGTTAGTACATTTATTGCCACTGAAGGTGAAAAAAACATCAAGGAGGAGGGGTGAGTTGAAAAATAGAAAAGGAAGCCACAGGAGTTTGTAATAGGAAATTAAAAGAGGCTCCAAAGGTCTGTTTTCTTAAACCATTGATATTGTTTGGTACCAGAGATTATATAGTTGTTTCTTGCTTTCCAATATCTTGTTAGTACTGAGGAAAATAGAAGCTTTTGTCATACTCATTGTAACAAAATAAAGTATTTTCCTGAAAACAAACATTTCCTAAATAAATCAACTCCAATTCTTGCTATAAACAAAATGCTGACTAATGAAGTTTCGTTTAATTTAAAATTATCTGTTACAACAAAAACAGTAAGTATTTATTAATTTGAAATTATTTAAAGATTGGAGAATTTCTTCCTTCCACTTTGGTATTAAATGAAATAAATAATATGTGAATTGATCAAACATGAGTCTATAAAGCTGAGAAGTAAGCTACCTCTATAGACCAATTTTAATTCCCCAAGTTGACTGTCTCTAAAAATAGAAAATGTTCTCAAGAAATCATATACACTTTCCTTTTAGAACAAAATAACTACAATAACAAAGCTATTAATGCCCGTGGCTCAAAAACGAATGAATCTGCCTCCTGTTTAGTCCGGAATAATGAAACAGCGCTAAATTATAATCTTGTAAATGTTTTAATAATATTTTCACAGCAGAGTTGATGGCAAAATTAAATCTAGTCTGAATTATATATTACTGTTGTTATTCATCTACTTAAACATCTTGACTGCACTTCTTTTTTTTTCTTTCCTTATATGGTATGGGGGTACAATAGGGAACGAAGGCCAAAAACATAATTGTTCTAACTGGCCTACATGCAAAGCATGAACTACAATTGCATGAGTATGTGCAATCGACATACTGGTATATTTTTCCATAACATAAACCAAATTTCTGCTGATGGATTAAAAAGAGTGCAGATGTTTTATTTTATATAGATATTTTCAAAAAAAAAAAAAAAAAAAAAAAAAAAGACTGCTGAGATGCACTAATAATATTTTTTTTAAGTCATTGCATAAATATAAAGGAAGATAAATTATTTTTATTTTATTATTTAAACCTTTAAATGATCAAATTAAACTGGTGATACATGATTGTATAAATTTATCTTCAGAATTGTTTAAAGATAATGTAACAGACTTCGGCTCTGACCACTTCTATTAGAATTATTTTATTTGAGAACTACTTTCAAATTTTAAATATTCATCAAAACAAAATCTATGAAACAAAAAGCTGATGTTTTTGAAAATTTCCTTATGTTTTAGAGCTGATGATATATGTTTAACATTCGAAACTAGTTTTCAAATAAAATAATTTCAATAGAAGTGGCAATTGATTCATCAATCCTAATTGTATTGATCGTTCTATACCATCAAGCATACCTCAATTCAATGTGCTGTTTGCTTTATATATAAATAATATTGAATTTAAATGAAAAAAGTATATACCTACTTTTAATAACCAAATATTAAATTAGAAATGATATAATATTTCTTTGTTGCTAAAAAAATATTTTTATTTTGTATTTTATAGGCTGTCAAATTAAAATTAGTATTTGCTTATAGTTCTCAACTAGATTTATAACAAATACACAAAAATATGAAATATATATATACAAAAAAGTTAAAATAGGTTTACCCTCTTCGCAAATAAAATAATCAAAAAATTCCATAGTAAACTTTAATTTAACTATCTGCAATACAATTGAATAAACCGTAACTTCACTGGTACCAATTAAGTTTTACGATAAATTATAAGTATACCATAATGTATATATTTTATAAAACATTATTGATGATTTAAAAATAAACATATTATAATAAAAATACTTTAATGTATATTAAAAATAAATATACATTAACCATAATATAGTCCCTAGCTTCCTTGCTAAGGACATTCTGATGTTCAAATATTAAGACTTATAAACTTATTAAATTTGGTTTCTATAAATTTTAAAAATAATCCATTAAAATACGTTTTCATTAGAAGCTTATAAGAATTACAAAAATAGTACTCACCTAAAAGCATTGGAACACTGTGCCAGTTTAATGACACTGGTTATTGATAAGATTAAGCATAAATGTTTATCTAGCCATATTTGTTTGTTTACATTTTTTAGTCTTAGGTCTTAAAAAAGCTTATCAATATCATAAAGAAAGAAAATAACTTGGCTATAAAATTTTTTTTCTATTTTAAAATATGTAATTTATTGATATTTAATAAACAAAATTAAATTTAAAGAAAAGAACAGTTTTATCAGGATTATTTATACATGCATTATCACATGAAACCTTTTACATACGGATTCAAGCTATCACTCTCATTACACTTTTAACATTTCAAATTAAAATAATTTGTTAATAAAATAAAAATATCTTGAACTGAAGTGGGAATACTACATGTAATAAACCTATATGTATTGAGTCATCAAAATATTTTTGGATAAATTGTAGACTCACAGATATGATAATAAACTAAAACAAGGGTTCGGATTAGGGATAAATTCAATAACATCTCAATTTAAAGATGGAATCTTCATAACAGTTAATCATATTTCAATAATTTATTTTTAATGATTTTCTACAGAAATACGTAAGCTGTAGGGTATTACTTTATGAAAGTTTAAACATTTTTTAAGGCATCTATCTGACTTAATTTTATCTGCGTATATTTTCTTCAAATTCAGTAATCAAAATTTTGCATACCTTTAACTTCCATTATAATTAGATTTAGGTCGACTAGTAGGCTAGCAAAAAAGACTATTAGTCGGCCAAGCTTCCATTATTAATACAATTAGTCCATTGGAATTTAGATGACTTGCAATGTTCATAGATTCTAAGTTACCACATAGACTGCAGTGCCTACCAGCACAAGTAAAGACCAATAAGACAATTCATCACCATAAAGTAAACTTTCTATTTGTTTTGCATTTTTTGCAGCTCAATTCTACTATTCTTTGGTACATTGTTATTGCTTGTACATAAATTAATGTTTACTATATTAAAAAAAAATCTATTATTCATGATAAAAAGTTTTCAGAGGTTAAAATTAGAGTTGTAACGGATATCCAGTTACTATTCGGTCTTTTTTTTAGTATCGGGTATCTGGCCGGATACTTGCTATTATTCGGCCAGATACCGGATACTTAATGATGTAAATGAAATTAATAAAACACCTTTAAGATTTAAATAGTTGTATTAATATAGAGTAGTATTGTAGTGTAGTACAAACTTTAGTTATTTATAGAGCTTTATATAAAATATCAGTAGTCATATTTAATTAATGACAAATTGTTGTGAATAAAAACAAGTTTTTCAGCGTGTATTGACAGTAAATGGTTGCGTTTTGCTTCGTACACAAGTCCTACTGAGAATAGCCTTTCACTGTAGGCACTGCTGCAAGGAGATGAGAGATATAACTTTACAATATTTGATAGAATTAGATATTGCTTGGCGTTGGTTGACCACTTTTCGGTCCAGACGAACAGTTTCAAAAAATTGTCAATCTCATTTGCTGCAGAGCTTTTCCCAATGTCAAGATATTGGTCAGATCCTTTTACAACTTCGTCGAAGCAGTCCCAGAAACTGTTGTGCATTTTTTCACTGTCACTACTACTTTGATTATTAAGTTACGTTCTGACGGGGCGTGGCACGCTCCACGACGAACGACGCTGGACGATCCACGCATTCGTGGAATTTCCTCCGTCTGAACAAGGTGGCGTGAGTTTGCCTCTGACGTCATCTAGAGAGAAGAGAGTCCACGGCTGCTCACGCTCGGTATCAAACCTGTTTGATTTTCAGGCGTGGACCACGCCAGTTGAGAGAGGTAACAAGTGGTTTATTTAGAACAAAAATGGATATGTTGAAATATTCCAGGATCCGATATTCCGCCATTGTTGTCCTTATAAGGATACTGTTTTATTAATATTAAAATATTAAACGGTTTTTAAGTTATCGGAAGGATATTCAGCCATTGTTGTCCTTAAGGATACTATTTTAAAATATTTTTAATCTTTAATGATTTTAAAGTGGTAGAAGGATATTCCGCCATTGTTGTCCTTAAGGATACTGTTTTATTAATATTCGATGATTTTTCTTGCGAGTATCCAGTTCCTGACCCAACAACGCTTTTTCTTCTGTTTTTTTATATGTCCACGTGACTCTCTCAATATTTTTTGCCAACATATCAATAAAAACAACTCAAAACTGCACAACTTTCCTCCATGGTAGGTTTCAAGGGGCAATCTGAATCGTGGTCGTGTGAACTGTCCACGACTCTCGGCTAGTTCACTTATCTTCCCCATTCCAGGCAAGCACCACGAACGAGAAAACGAAGGCGTACCACGCTTTCGTCTTTTTGCCCCGTGAGAACGTAGCTTTAGTCTTCTTGGCAGGTGGAGAATAACAAATATTAATACCATTAGCTTGTAATAAAGTTGTTTGTCTTGCTCTTTTGGCTTGAACTAATCCCAAGAAAATGCTCTTAAATCTCGGGTCTAGAAAAGTTGCAACCAAGTATTTGTCATTCTCTTTTAAGTCAAAACGTTGCTCAAGCTGAGTTTTTAGTGACGACCTCATTTTTAATAAGTTCGGTGTTTCTACTGCAGTCTCTCCCTTTCCCAGATATTTAATCAGTGTTACTACATGTGGTATTACTTCAGATATACATGAAAGACCAGAGCTAGTAATTTCTTTGAATGGTTTGAGGAGTCTGATACCTTGCTCCATTAATTCCCACTGAGCTGGCAACAAGTTATTCTAGGTATCCTGGTCGGTAACATACAAGGATACAGCTCGTTTCTGTTCTAAAAGTCGTTCCATGAAATAATAAGTGGAATTCCACCTAGTGCTGACGTCTTGCACAAGTCGGTGATCTGGCAAGTTAATATCTTTAAGTTTTTCTTGAGCAATAACAGTGATTAAAATGGGTTACAATCCACCTCGCAGCAGCCACTGTCTCCACAACTTCTGGTTGAATCATTACAGACACTACTTGAGCCGGATATCCGGTAGCCGGATATTGGGCGCTTTGGCCTAGAGCCTCACCATATATCTGGTATCCCGTATCTGGCAAAAACTACTATCCATTACATCTCTAGTTAAAATCAATGTTTTTTCAAAATATATATATGTATATATATATATATATATACACATATATATTGTAGTGATATTTCGGAGTCAAGATAAATTGTATGTAAAAGGATTTTGGTTTGAATTTGGCGCCAGCGAGAGTTCGCCGCCGATCTAATTGTTACGTAGTTTTGTTTGTCAATTTGAATTAAGGTATGTTAAATAATGATAAGGATTTCTAAATGTTTTTGTAATGTATAAATTAAATTCTATATTTTATTTTAAGTTAAGACGTAGTAAAGATGAAGGTCGTGAAGATTTGTCCGTTAATGGTTTTTTGGCTTGGACGCTACTTTTGAGAGAGACTCACTCTTGGCTCGCACAATTTAATGTGATGAGTGTTGAATAGACTGAAGGTATCTTAATTGCTAATGTCAGATAGAATCTGGTAAAATATGTTTAATTGTTTGTTTATAAAATATATTCTTAAGTCAAAATCATTATCTTTGAAAAGCTCAACCCTTGATATTCCCTCAAAATTTATTTAAACAAATAAAAAGATAACTTTATATAAATTAGAAATTTTACTTTTATCTAAATTAAAAGAACATTACATTATGACTCCCAAATAGGGACAATTAATTAACTAATAATTAGAACACTAGATAATTTTATTTTAATTAAAACTTTACTTTAATCTAAATTAAAAATAACAATACATATATATATATATATATATTTTCTTAAATGTAGAAAATATAAAAAATTATTTAAAATAAAATAAAGAAGAAAGTATTGATTTAAAAAAAAAAAAAAAAATGTTTGAATGCTGTGAATAGATTATTGAAAGCAACTATTCATTCCAATTTTCTATTAGAAACATGTTACATCATTTTGTTACTTACATGAAAGATGGCTTACCTCACAGGACTCCATTTTATCGGTTTTTTTTTTGGTAGAACGCTAAAATATTGTGAAGGTATTAATAAAAAAAAAAAAAACCTGTACCACTTACAACCCATGAAGGGTCTCAGTACTTAGGTAAGGCTGTACTGTTTCTAAGCCAACGGTTGTGAAAGGAGGTGATTTGGCTAGAATTCACGCTCAACTGCCAGGTTTTTCCCATTTAAGGGTACCCACTTTTTAAAAGGCTGGGAGTACCCCAGGAGGGTCTCCCGACCTCAAATTTGATCCACAACTGAAATGACAGAATATAAATTTTCTGCCGTCAGTCGGACACGAACTCGGGCCCGGGAGCATGGTAGTCAAACCCCTTACCCACTGAGCTACCGCGCTTCCTAAGAAGGTATTAATGGTAAATTTAAAACAGTTTAAAAAAAAAAGTATTTATGATATAAAAACATTCAGCATAAAGAAAGAACCATGGCCAAAAGACTTTACAGTCTATGTGTTAAACTTATTTTAGAATATTTCCAAGCAGCACTATGAATAATTCTTGTTAGATGGTAGTCTGCTTGTTAATCATTTAAATTTGATAAAATTAACAACCTTTAATGTAATAAAAAAAAAAAATATACAAGTGTATAAATACCAGAAAATCAGAACATATTGTTATAATTCCTTTTATGAGTTAAAAATAAAGTTGGTATAACTATTTAAAGATTTAACTATTAATTAAATGCAAAACAATAAAGGATGAAGGGAAATTTACAAAAACAAAATAGAATCCAAAATTCTTTTATTTTACGTAGAACAAAAACATAAAAAATATGTTTAAAAATAATTATATATACGTATATGTATATATATATATATATATATATATATATATATATATATATATATATATATATATATATATATATATATATATATATATATATATATATATATATATACATACATATAAATATATATGTTTTATAGATTATCAATACCTTTAATCATAGGTGATAAGACACTAAGTAAAAAATTATTTATTACAAATACAAAAATAAATATTGTATTTGAACAAAAATATTTTTTTCTATCACAATTACAAAACAGATAAAAAGCCTAAGTTAAAAAATACTGCCTTGAAAAGTTACAGTAATAAACTTACAAGCTTAATTTAATCTGTATGACTTTTATCTCTAAGACTATGCAAATAAATTCAACATCCATGACTAAAAAGATATCACAATCACAATCCAATATTAGATGACAATTCTTTATGCAAAATTGTAAAATAATTCTATACAAATTCATGGAATTTGTTTCAATGTAATCTCCTCCAAGTAAAAGTTTTTTAAAGTGACATTTGCTTAAATATAAACCCATTTACGTACCCCCACTGTTGCATATATGCAACATTAATTTAACAACTGTTTTTATTTTATAACTTAAAATATTATTCTATTTTATTGCATCAGATCATTTATTAAGGTTTGTAAAAATTAATTTTTTTTTTTTTTTAATTTATGTTTTAATCCATTGAAAGTAATAGAACAACTGGTTACTTTTTAACACTGATGAGTAATAAGATGATAAATTTTTAAATAATTTTTTATAATTTTTTTTCTCTTTAAATTAAACTGTCTTAAAAATATTTATTTGGAGAAAAATCAAAACTTTTAACTAATTCAAGCCTTTGTCCTAAATGGGTTAAAATCTAAATAGAAGTTTGTGTATTAGTAAAAAAAATTTATTTTAAAAATTGGATTTAAAATCTACACCATCATACTCTAAATTTTTTATGTTTCTCATTTTTTTTTAAAAATAACATTAATAAAATATTATTAGAGTAAATAGAAACAGATGATTACAAATTTCGTTTATTTGTAAAGAAATATTTTACAAATTCGCATAAAGAATTGTTATCAAATATCAGATTTAGAGTATCATATATTTAAAAATTTATAATTTGATTACAGTTTGAGCTATAAATGATTAATTTGAACAAGATATCTATTTTTTTAAAAATGTATTAATTATTGCTTAACATTTCAGACACAAATGAGCATAACGAGTTGTAATATTTTCAATAATGCAATCAAGCTCTAGTAGCACTCTTCTATGAAATTAAAACTTGTGTAATATTTTGTACCCTTACACAGGTTTAATACTTCTATGCAGATTTTAAGAAATAATACCACTGTAAAAGTCACAGTTAAAAAAATTAACTAAGACGGAAAAACTTTTCTATTAGTAAAAAAAAGTATTAAAATTATTATGTTATCTGCATTAAATAAACAATGAAATAACATCTACTTCACAGATTTTTATATAAAAAATTCATCAAAATAAAAATTCTCTCTTACTGTCTGTGCAAGTAGGACAAGGCAACTCAGAAATATTCTTTTCATAACAGTAAAATAAATGACCATTTTTATTACATTTTACCCAACTCTCTTTATGAAGAGTCAATGAATAATATTTTTTAAAAATTGTTAAGAAATCATCCGAAAGTAAATTTGAATTAATTTCAAAGTTTGAACTGATTGGTTTTATTAGTGAGACAATATTTTTCTGTTTATCATCATCGAACTCTTTAATCGCACAGGCTGATTCCATTGCTTTTTCAAGTTGCTCCATTTTGAAGGGATCATTTTGAATATTTCCTTTTCCTTTAATTTCAGTGAGTTTAAAAATAACCAGCAACCTGAAGAGTTCATTTTTTAATTGATACATTTGATCCCTGCTTATTCCTGTTTCCCATTTCCTTAAATATGATGCCAGATAATTTAACCTCAAAAGATGGTTTAAATCATTTGCTTGATTTGTTTGTTTAAGTTGATGAAAAGCTTCGTTTATGTAGTACGAGACAAACAGAGATGATCTCAATATTTCGATGCAGGTGCGCTCGTTCTTTTTCAATACCATAGTTTTAACAGATTCAACTATGCTTTTTAACAGCAAGTTCAGATCTTCAAGGTTGTTAACTAAAAAGTGAAAGTATTAGTCATTAATATGTGCATGACTAAAGTTTCTTTAGTCCTTAAATGATGTTAAGGACTAAAGGAAGAGTTTTCGATATAAAAAAAGTTAAACTGAGAATTGATAAATATAATTAGGATGGATGATTTAATTGCCACTTCTATTGGAATTATTTTATTTGAAAACTAGTTTCGAATGTTAAACATTCATCTTAAATTCTAAAACATACAAAAATATTTTGTATTAATCTCAATAGAAGTGGCAATTAATTCACCAATCCTAATTGTATTGATCCTTCTATACTACCACGTGTACCTCAAGTTATTGATAAATATGTTCATACATTCCAATATATTTATTTTTATATTTGTGACTACTGGCGAATTAGTTGTTAAGAATAAAATCGTAACTTCTTAAGATGGAATATATTCACCTTTTTAACAATTCATTTGAATCCAGTAATTGAAGTATACTGTATATATTGTTATGATATTTGGATTTAAAGTTCAAGAAGAGCGAATATTGGAAGTAAGGGTCAAAACCAGGTAGGAACCCAGGGAGGATTAGGAACACCCTCAATACCTGGGTAGGTCCAGGCCTTGAGGCAGGTAGGAAAAAAGTTGGTTTTGAGAAAAGTCAGTTAGTTTTGGGCCTTGGAGCAACTAGGTGTCAGGAGACGTAGAAGATTTAGGAACCAGGAGACAAAGAAAGGACTGGACAAGATAAGTGTAAGTGAAGTGGTTCTCTCCTTAATGGACTTTAGAATTTAAAACAAAGGTAAAATTAAATATTGTTTTCACATTATAATTTATAGTAAATATAAATTAAAATGCATAAAAGTTGTTAAATATTTCCAGTCGTAATTCAAAAGAATATTGACAGAACCCCATAATGAGTTTAAGTCAATTAATTATTGATATATAATTTTGTTAAAACACCATGATTGAAGAAAATCATCTCACACACGCACACACACGCACACACGCACACACACACACACACACACACACACACACACACACACACACACACACACACACACACACACACACACACACACACAATTTTGTATTAGTATAAAAAATTAATGTTGTTAATGTTAAGAGTATGTACAAGCAGAAATCCAGAACAAACCATATGAAAGGAGAAAAGATACAAATAGGAGATGGTAACTCTAATGTCTATAATGAATTTAAGACCAAGGAAATGCAACCACTCATAAGTACAGAATAGAAACAATAAGACAGAACCTAGCCGACCAAGGAAGGAGCTTCAAGCCAGCAGGTTTGACTGTGCCATCAGCCTTGAGTTAATTTTTTTAATAAATCCTTCATAAATAAATAAGAGATGGAAAAGGAGGCATCCAAATCATGATTCAAAAGATGCCACTTATGAACTAACTCGACAAGAGCAGGTCTTATCTTCCGTTCATGAACAGGGTAATATATACTCAGTATATATTAATCACCTGTTAAGGAAGTTTTGTATTGGCTTTAGTCCATTTCGCAAATGTGGGGAAGGTGAGCAGGATGCGTAACACATACTTGCAGACTATTTTTAAATGAAGAGCGCTGACCCTCCCCAACTGGGATGCAAAGAGAGCTCTATGGGAGCTTAGAGCACCTTAAGAGGAACACTCAATGCCTCATTTTCATTCCTGGCTTGGTCATTTAAGGGGAAAATGAAGAAGTAGATTTTTAATAGAATTTTTTAACCATAAAAATTATCAGGAAAACAAAAATAATTGTTAATTTAAAATAAATGCTTTCTTTAAAGTATTTAAAAAGAAATACTTACAGTTAAATTGTAGTATTTTGTGAATTGGCAATAACGAAGAATTGATATCAAACATCAAACTTCTTACATTACTGAATTTGTTGTACATTTTCTTTTTAATCTTGGAAAGTATAAAAAAGAACTGTTTCGTATAATATCTGCAAAAATTCAATGATATGTTACTAATATCAATAAAAAAAAAACTGAATACATAAAAACAAAAATAAATAATTATACCTAATATAATTCGAAGATGTTTGTGGCTTTTGGCAACTTGGACAAAGAAACAAGCCAATAGTTTGTGACATTAAAGTTGAAAATTCAGTTTTAGATATAAAATGACCACAATCTTCTAATAATATAAACCTGTAAAGAAAGATTAAACAGTAAATTTACATGATAAACTAATTATTAGCTTTAAAATTATAATTCTAAACCAATAGGTAAAATTAATAAATGGCCTAGCTCAGTATATTCAGCAATCAAGGTCTATGGAAATCAGTTGGGCAAACCAAGGATATTTTTTTTTTTGCATTAGTCATGCCAATAGATGAAATGGAAGAATTTTCATTTAGAAACTATAACAAGGAATTGCACTTAAAATAAAATATAGTACAATCCAAATAACTCATAATTTCAAAGCACCAACATTGAACTATGAATCATATTGATTTTTAAATGTGTGGGTTTACAAATGATTGAAAATAAGCAAATAAAAAGGAAAATTTGAAAATAGCAAGATTATCAGTATTTATTAAAGTTGTATGACTTTATCTTATCTTATAATCTTGATAATATAAAAAAGAACAAAAATTTAGTAAAAAATGAAAAATAAGGATGTTCTGTTACATTCTTATTAAGGCTAGAAGGGGGAATGTCCAAAAAAACCGAAACTGAGATTCTATCGCAACCTGGTAGCTGGTACCATAAAATTTTCCTGTTATTTAAGGTGTTTTCAAGGAGGCTAGAAAGAGTATTTTCACATGTTTTGGAGTTTCAGAACCCGTTCCCAATGAGGAAGACTTTAGACTTCCTAATTTTCATTTGCGATTTATTCGGGACTATGGTTACTGGACATTACCCCTTCTAGCCTAACACTCTTCAAATAACATTAATTAAAATATGTATTTAAAAAAAAATTTGGGTGAAAAAGAAATCAGTGAAGTCTTTTTTCTTATGAGTCGTTGTGGACCTAGTAATTACTGATGAATAAGACATTCTCTTTCCATGTCTACTATTTTAACTATTTCAGCCATTCATCAGACATCATTCACACATTCTTGTCAGAATGATCACTAGGAATGATTTTATGGATTTAAAACTAATTTTTTTAACTTATTTGCTTGTCATGAAAGGTTAAAACTATTCAATTCCATATATCCTGTCCGATATGTAGTGGTCCTATATTTACTATTTTTGTAGCCATATTTTTTATCTTTAAGAAACCATGTCATTTTGTAAATAACATTCTTTTGTTATCATAAAAAGTTATTTATGATTTATAACTTCTCTACTCAATTTTTAAGAGAACAGAACAATGGAAAGGAGATATTTTTTGTAATAAGCAGGATTATCAAAAGCCTTAAGAATCCAAAGAAATTTAATTGGGCTTGGAAACTACAAATAACCAAAATACGTTTCATTTCGATGCATTACCACAATTTTTTCAAGGGAACAGCAAATTTATAAAATGGGTGAGATTTGTAAACTAATGTGATATAAGATTATACTATATTAAAAGAAAAAATCTAGTAGGTAACTGATAATAATAAAAAGAGAAAGTATAAAATAAAGAATCAATAATAAAAATATTTTCATAAGGGATACTAACTTTGATTTTTGATCGTAGACAGGATTACAATAAATGCAGACTTCAGGGCAGGGTTCCCCACAAAATCCATTACAGGTGTGTCCGCAAAGCAATAATTTTTTGCAAGGAGCTTCACAAGGAGGTCTGTTACACTTTTCCCAGCAGGGCTTGGTGCATCGAAAATGTTCACATTGCCAATCACATTTTTCCTTTAACATAAGTAATGAACAAAATATAAGTTTAATAAGGAAAACAAATTCATAATAATGTTGATCTAAAAATCTGTTAAAATAAATCAAAGCTTAAAAATAATATTATAAGTAATGGATACATTGTTGGATTATCAAATACCAAGCTATCGCAATCTTAAACAAAGGAAAGAATAGAACATCTAATCTGTCAAATATTTATATTTTGTTGGATCTGTTATGATTTTCATCTCAAATAAATAAATAAATCATGTTGGAAAGTTTCTTTATGTGAAGTTAAAAGTGTGAAAAAGAAATATAACACTTTAATAGAAATAATTTAACAGCTGCATCAAATGACTGAATTAATATCATATGATAGGATGTTAAGGATAAGTAAAAAAGGTATTTTTTTCAGATCGGCGACACCATCAAACTGGCTTGACCCATGCTACACCCACCAGTTGGATCCTTACTACGCTTCACTTCATGTTTACACTTTTCGATCGTTCATTCCTATAACCTCACATGTAAACAATCACTTCTACAGTTTCAACTTGGATTGTGTTGTTTAGTTTGTTATATTGATATTTAGACTTCTTAAATGTAAATAGTTGAAACAGAAGTTAACACGAGGATTAAGTGTTTAATCAATTCATGTTTTCTTATTCCGTCTTATCTTATGTGTATAAGTGTTACAAAACTTAAGAAGATTAATTTGTACATGGATTTGGTGTTTTACATATTTATATTTGTTCTATCAATTTAAGTGATAAAATTTAAAACTTGTAGAAGTGTTACAAAACTTAACAAGATTTATTTGTACATGGATTTGGTGTTTTATATATTTTTATTTGTTGTTTCAATTTCAGTGATAAAATTTCAGTATACATATTTTGTGAATGGATTCTTTGTCATCCATATTACTTTTTGTCCTAAAGTGAGACAGATTGTATTATTAATTCAATAAAACATATCACTTTATAAATAAATGTGAGAAAGTATATCACAGGTTTCATGTTTTCTTATTTCCACTTCCCTTGAGAAAATATAGCAGAAATTAACATCATCACTTATAACTAGGATTCTGTCTTATATTATATAATGGCTTATAACATGGAGAATTGACAATGTGAAAATATAATCACAGATTAAGAGGTAAATGACACATTACTATATAATTGTAGAACTATTGGTGTAATGTTGTAGATTAATGCGTTTTTAAAAAAAATTAGAAGCCTGATGATGAAATATTGTCTCCGAAACATGTAGCTACAAATGTTAAATAAATAGGAGTTATGCCAAATAAATACTTAAGGATTCTGTCTTGTTTATATTTATAATTTGTTATTTTCACTTCTCTGACAGAAATTTCATCAGGAATGAACATTGCTGGTGGTTCAGTAGTATATTAATTGTTGATTAAATTAATATTAATTCAAAATTGATTTAGTGTCTTATATTTCGATATTTTCTTATTTCCACTTCATTATTTCCTTATTTCTCATTCTAATATTAGAAGGTAAACAGAAGTTAATATTACTTTGAACAGGGATTTAGAGTTTCTCAGTAAATGTAGGAGAATAACCTTTCCCCTCTAAAAGCAGCGACTAGAACATCAAAATAAATCGGAACAAGGTTAGATTCGAAATGAACTGAATTACCTTAAAAAAATTTTGGTTAGTTAATACCAAACATTGCTTCAAATTTTTTAACTGATGCCTCTCAGTATCCAACTTTATCTATACTATTATATAAAAGAACAAGCCATTTTATGTTTGTGATCACATCACTAACCACGAAAACTACTGAACCAATCTGTACCAAATTTTAACATCATCTTTATAGTTGCAAGAAGGTTTAGCAATAATATGTGGATAATAATGAAGTTTCAAAATTGACCGATAGTTAGCGGAGCCAGCCATTCTACATGAGAGTTACAATGGTGCAGTGTTATATAGAGCTTGAAATTATTATAAGATTTACTTATATTCAATTAAATTATTAAAAAAATATTAAAATATGTGATACAAAATGCGGTTACAGTGGTAAAACTACTGAACCCATGTGTAATAAATTTTAACGTCATAGTTCTAGGAAGATTAAGCAATAATAAAAATTAAAATGTACAATGTTGAGTAGGAGAAACGAGGTGGGTGTGTCACACCGTCATCTACTTTTGCGGTGATAAATTAAAATTAAGATACAACCAAATGAAACCAATAAAATTACTTCTGTCGATTAAAAATTATTACTAAATCAAAATATAGATCCTTTTTGTAATTGTGAAAAAAAAAATATGATTCTTGGGTCTTTGATCGCAAGCAATGAATTCCACGAATTTCCATTAAGTTTCTTAATAGTCTCTGTCCGTCTGGATTACAACAATAAAATTAAAAATTGGATGTCCAAATATGCGTTTGTAATATTTAAACACCTAATCAGAGCAATTTCAACCAGCATACAAATTACTGGGATGTGTAAAAATATCATTGAAGAAATAATGTTCAATTATTAGTTTAAATTATCTATGTTCTTTATTTAGTTATGAGAGCGGGCAAAACTGCGACTGGAAATGCTAGTTTAATTGATATAAAGAAAGATGTAAAAGTGGACAAGGGGCTTGATGGTCGGCTGAGTTGGAGCGAGGGTCTCAGCACTTTAGGTACTGAAGGTCGTGGGTTTGAATCCCATCTGGGTGAGTTAAAATTTATCTTGTGGCGAACCTAAGAATAAATCTTGACCTTCCCACACTGGCTAGTATAGGACTTCAAGTGGACACTTATAGAATGTCAACATATTGAACATATCGTTATGATTTCATTTAATTAAAAAATATAAATTTTTAATTTTAATTTTTAAACTTTTAACTTTAATTTTTACTTTTTAACTTAACTGTCCCTGATGGGTGCAATATGAAGGAAGGTTCTTGTTAATGTATAAAGTTTGATAGTTGAAGTATTTTCATTAATAAATTTAAACTAACATTCATATATTTACTAATAATTAATTCACTGTTTATAAGGTTATCCATATAAAAGGATGATTCTAATTTTCCCTCCTCATCCTTAACCAACCAACTGATGTCCATTTTCAATTTTCTTCTTTTATATTCCGCCTCAACATTTTTGATTGGAGTCAGACCTGCACAATGCTGCATACAGTGCACAATCCTGAGCCTCAGATGCTGAATAAAACAACTGGAACTGATGACACCCAACTTGGTCCAGAAGCAATGGAATACAATTTTGAGATCTTCACTGCTCGGAGTCCCAAACTAGACTGACTTAAAACCAACTGCCCACTCTCTGTCAATATCCGCTTCTAACGTATTTTATAACGACTTCATTTTTGTATGCCTTCCATATCGTATGATAATTTTACCAGCCAAATTTAAAAGTTTATAGGTTCAAAATATCACAACAATATTTTCTAGTGCTTGGATTTTCTTTTAGTGTTTCAGAAGTACTTAAAGTTTCTGGTGGATCTTAAAATATTTATTTATTTTTTTAAATAAGTAACCATTCCTTTGATTGTTTTTGTAATCTGAACTATAACCCATCAACTTCTTCAAATAGTATGTAATAGTTCTAAAAGTAAAAGATTTCTTTTGACTGGAGATAGAATTATGTGTTTTATACTGATCAAAAAAATCTGTATTCTGTTTTGAAATGAGATAAAATGATTTCACCTCATTACGTATACCAGTTTAACTTGAGCACTAACAAAAAAAAAATTAAAAACTTATTGGGCAGGGCCACTTAAATCAAGAAAAAAATCTAGATCAAAGATTAAGTTTGTACTTACCTTACACTTTTGACAAGGCTCGCCACATTTATTTTTACAAGTTTTATGTTTGCACTTGTTTAAACACTTTTCAACACATAAATGAATACTTGAACTGCAATCATTAGAACATCTGTAAACAATAATGAAAAACTTATTAGTATGATGGTTTTAATGAAAAAAAAAAAAAATTAATTCTAAATTTTCTTAACCCTTTCACAAATCATGAACAGATGTATCGCAACCACCTATTCCAACTATGAAATTAATAATTCTCATTCTCTTTGTCTCCAATAACAGAATATTTCACAAGTGAATAAATATTTAAAGCTGCTATTAGATTGCAAGGGATTCTACATTCTATAGAAGAACACGCTCTAGCCTCTGACTTACAATGGCTTTTTTTTCCTTGTTATTACTATGCCCTGACAACATTTAAAAGCATCTGAACAATTCTAATTCTTTATTCATACTGTTGTAAAGCATGTTTCTGTTACATTACCTCACACTTTATATATACAGTCGACTCCGCTTAATCAGGCTATTTCAGATAAAACGGAATCAAATATAGGTAAAACAACTCTGATTAATTGGGTCAAAACATCAGTTAATCAGTCCAGAATTGTTGAAACTTTTAACTTTCCTAGAAACAGAATTTAAACAACTATGAACCCCAGCATCTCAGTGAGTTTGAGTTAGTAGAATTCAGGTAACAACACAGTACTTTTGGAACTCCTAATTTTTTTTATTAACAAAATGTAAACAAGAGTTCAGGACGAGCAAAATTCACATCAGTTCTTAGCTTGTATTCTTCGAGTAACATTCCCTTATCGTATTCTACGTTTTGTTTGAGGTACGTTCTCTGGAATATTTTTAAACTCTCTTTCTCTATTTTAGTTATAGTATAATGTCTCAAAGATTTGAGGGTTGCCGACAATGTGAAAATTCTCGACAAAGTTAAAAAACAACCAGCAAACACATCGAACACACATAAATACACCTATTAACTGGATTTCCTCACAAATCTGGCAGTAATTGCACATTTGTAGAGGGAAACATAGTTAATGGGCACACTAAAGAGTTTTTTCTTTCTTTTACATATAGATTAAAGAACTCCACTTTATTAGGACCAAACAAATTATCTGTTTATGGCCCAATAAAAGCAGAGTCGACTGTATATCTATTTAAATATATAATATATAAATATATCTTTTGGTAACACATTAAAAAGGCAGCTGGGATGATAAGGTGATACCCGCAATATACTGTAAGACCTTTAAAAAACGGATACATTACTATCTGGACAATGTGGTTGTGCAGATGATCCCCACTCCTCGACACTGTTATTGGATGATGGTCCAGGCCACCTGTCGGTTGACAAACTTAAAACTGAAGATAAAAAAATTGCGATGCTTAAAACGGCACTCATTCAACCAATGAATCAAAGCGTCATTCAGGTCATTAAACTAATATTCTTGCTGATGTACCAGGTATGCAAGTTTAAAATGTCGTTTATTTCTTAAAATATATACACAGTAATTTAAAAAAAAGTATAATATATTTTATTTAAAGTACTGACCCTCGCTTTCTACACATTTTTCCCATCTCTCGGGCAATATATGGATACCATTCCAAAAGAATGCTTCATCTTTATTTGAAATCCATTCATCGAGCCATTTTCGTACGTTTTCGAAATTGTTGAAGTGTTGCTCCGCCAATGAGTGTCCCATCGATGAGAAGAGGTGATAATCAGAAGGCGCCAGGTCAGGTGAATACGGCGGGTGGGGTAGGAGTTCCCAACCAAGCGAAGAAATCGTTTCCTTAGTCAATCTGGCTGAATGTGCAGGAGCGTTATCATGCTGAAGAATGACTTTAGCGTGCCTGTGAGCCCATTCTGGGCGTTTTTCGATCAATGAGTGACTCAAATTGATCATTTGTTGTCGGTAGCGCTCGGTATTGACTGTTTCGCCGGGTTTGAGAAGCTCGTAGTAGACTACTCCCTTCTGATCCCACCACACACACAGCATTGTCTTCTTCCCAAAACGATCCGGTCTTGCACTCGATGTGGATGGTTGTCCTGGCGTTACCCATGATTTTTTTTTTCGTTTGGGATTCTGAAAATAAATCCATTTTTCATCGCCAGTTACAACTCGATGCAAAAAAAAAAACTTTCTTTCTTTCGTGGCGTAAAAGCAGTATTTCGCACACAGTTTTTTTTTTTTTTTCCATCTGTCGTTCGTCCAATTCATGTGGAACCCATTTTCCAACCTTTTGAATCTTTCCCATAGCTCTCAGGCGATCGGAAATGGCTTGCCTAGTGACATTCAACTGTTCTGCCATCATTTGTTGGGTTTGGGTATTGTCTTCATCTAATAAAGATTGCAATTCGAAGTCCTCAAACTTTTTTGGTCGATTTTCTCGTTTTTGATCAGTAACATCAAAATCACCACGTTTGAAACTTTGAAACCAACGTTCACATGTCCTGACGGTTGGAGCAACATCGCCATAAGTCTCAACAAGAATTCGATGACATTCAGATGCCTTTTTCTTTTGATTAAATAAGAAAATCATGACATGCCGCAAATGCTCTTTATTTGGCTTAAAATTAGACATTTTTAACACCAAAGAAAGGTATGATACGTCCACGTAAACGACTTAAAAACAACTGACTTTTGTAAACAAATGACTAACAAACAAAATAGCGTTTAGAGATAAGCAAATCCTTCAATAGGCTAAGAGCGCATTCTATTGGAATTAAAACGACATTTTAAACTTGCATACCTGGTAAGAAACCATGACTGCATTAAAAACGTGAATTGGTAAGGTGTAATTTTCAATTAAGCTAATTGTTAGTCTTCGGTTTCATCTAATCTGAAATTTTTTTTAGGAAATATTTCAGTCCCAATTTGTTTTTGACCTATATTCAGGCAAATATCGATTACATTGTAATGGCTTGTTCAGCTATTAAGCTGTTCATAAGTCTAGATTTGTCAGACACTGGCTGCTACTAGCGCTGTGGGGTGGACCATCAGAGAAACAAGTAACTTCCGTATTCCGTACCATGTGTTATTTGAGAAAGTATTAATAAGTTTGCTTTTGGGTCAAAGTAACCACCTTAACTCAGATATTACAATTTATAACCCAGCAGTAAGCATTCCTATAATAATTAATGGTTTATTGTATAATATTTAAGAAATTAAGAAAAAAAAGTTGTATAAATATTGATTAGATTGTTAATTAATTTTAGTTTAGTTCTTGTGAAATGGATACTGTTGATGTTTTCCTTTAAAAAAGCTGCTTTATGTACATAAGTAAATATTGTAAATATATTAGTTGCTGAGAAGTTGATGGATAAAAAAATAAAAAATATGAATAAAAAAAAAATAAAGTTTACTTACTTATGCCCACACAGTAACAGTGAGCCACATGTAGCAACACAAGCTTCATGAATACAACCTTGCATACATTTTCCACATGTTCCTTCACACTGATGACCACATTTCAAAATTGAATCACAAGGGGTTTCACATTTTAGGCTACCGAAGTTCGTTTCCATTTCTAGAACAGAAATAAAGTTATGGAAAAACGTAATCATAAGTATAAATAACAATGAGCATTTAATAAAATCAACATTTTATTAGTTGAACAGGTAAAAAATAAACCGAGAAATAGTATAAATCCCAACTAAATTAGTTCTTTGGTGGCTTCAAAAGAGAATAAGAAAAAACCAGGCAAAATAAGATCCCAATCCCTCTCTCTCCCTCCCTCTCTCTCTCTCCTCTCTCTCTCTCTCTCTCTCTCTCTCTCTCTCTCTCTCTCTCTCTCTCTCTCTCTCTCTCTCTCTCTCTCTCACTCTCTCTCTCTCTCTCTCTCTCTCTCTCTCTCTCTCTCTCTCCCTCCCTCTCTCGTTAAATGATTCTTCACACTTCTCTGACCACACAAACTTTTCGTTTTTTCTTAATAAATTGTGTAATGGGTCTAAGATAATTGCGCTTCTTGGTATGTATTCATGGTAGAAGTTTATTTTTCCCAAAAATTGTCTGATATTTTTTTGTGTCTTAGGAGTTGGAAAATGTCTTATTGAGATCAAATTGTCTTTTAGAGGTCTTACTGAATTGCTCTGAATTACATGGCCGAGGTACTTTACTGAGTCTGAGGCAAAGGTACATTTCTGAAATTTCAATCTAAAGCCTTCTTTTATTATTGCCTCTAGCACATTTCTTATGTGTCTTATATGTTCCTCAAAGGTGGGCGAGAATATCAAAATATCATCAATAAAGTTTACGGAGTATCCTGTGAGGTTGTGCTTTCTTAGAATATTGCTTAAAATCCTCTGGAAAATTGCTGGTGATGTTTTCAAGCCAAAGGGGAGGCAGGTCCACTGGAAGTGGCCATCTTGTGTGACAAATCCTGTTTTACTTCTATCTTCCACGCGTAGTGGTATTGCCCAAAATGCTGAGTTTATATCCAGTATAGTAAAATACTTACAATTTCTAGTTTTAATAATCAAATCATCTATTAAGGGGAAAGGTTGAGCTTGTGGTACAACAATTTTGTTTAACTCTCTGAAATCAATACATAAGCGGGATTTTCTATTTTCACCTTTTTTAAAAGCCATTGTTACTGGAGCAGCAAATGGACTGAAAGATTCTTCTATTAAATTATTCTTTAGTAACATGGATATTTGCTTTTCAATTTCTAATTTATCTTCTATTGTACATCTATATGGTCTTTTACTACAATATCTATTTACTAATAAATCTATGTGAGCTTCATAATTTCTAACTGATCCTATATCATACTTGTCCTTAGCAAAAATTGTTTTATACTCCTTTATAATTTTTTCTATCTCAATTTTCTTTTCAATATCTAAATGGTCTGTCGTACTTACAAATTCCTCTGTTTTTATGTGTTCATTGAAATTAATTGCAAATGTTTCCATATTCTGTTCTTCATTTCTGTTATCTTTAGACATCCTGTCTCTTTCATTCGTTGTTTTCTTTTGTTCTATCTGCAAGTCCTCATTTTGAGTTAGTTTGAATTTCTTTATCATATCCAATCCGATTATAAAATCATCAAAATCTTCATTTTCTACAACATATATATCCACCTCTTCTTCCAAATCAAATATTTTTATTTTTACTGTTATCAAGCCATCCGTCTTCTTTACACCATTAACCGTTTTCATATAAGCTATATTTACATTATCTTTTTTTTCTTTTACTTTAATCAGTCTTGAATTTATTAAAGAGATCTGTGAGCCAGAATCATAAATGCCGCTCACTTCTAGTTTATTTTCTAATAAAAGCTGGATTTTGATTAATGGTGTACTTACTCGTTTCTTTGATCAGTATTCATATCTACTTCAATAATGGAGTTATTATTTACATTTCTGGCTTTGAAAACCTTTTCAGATTCAATTTTATTTTTCTTGAACCAACATGACTCCTCTGGGTGATATCTAATTCCTTTGTCTAAAGATTCACAAGTCTTACATGGCTTTTTCTCATTAATTTTATTGTTACGAAGAAATGTACCACTCTTTGCTATAGTTGAGGTTTTCTTGTACATCATACCTTCATATTTTCTTATCTCGTTAAACAAACCAGTAGTGTTGCTGAGTTCGTCCCTATTTAACTTAGTTAAAATAAACCCAGGTAAGCCTGTTGCGATAAGATCAATGATTGTTTTAGAGTCTATCGATTTGTTTATATCTAGTATAAGCCGTTCTTTTTTTATAGCATAATCAATTAACAGTCCTTCTTTATACTTGAATGCAAAAGCATATTTGACCATGTCCCATCCTTGGTTTTTAAAAGTTTCCAAAAATTTGTCTTTCCATTCATTCCATTCAGAATTTACTGTCAGTTTTATGAGCATGGAGCTATACCAATCCAAACAAGATTTTTCCAAAAACAACCTCAATATTTCTATTTTTGTTTCATCTTTTGTAATATTAAAGCGCTCACACTCTTTTTCAAAATTATCTATCCATTGCATTGCATTAGTATTCTTGCTTGTGAATTTTTCAATAATAAATTTCTCTGAAACATTTTTAAGGTTATGTTGATTTTCTCTCTTGGTCGTAGTTTCTATTAATTTTTCCAAGATATGTTCCAAATTGTCATCTTTGTCTCTTGGTTGTTTTGTGTCTATTTCTTCCAAGTATTGATCCAAAAATTGCACATTACCTTCCTCATCTATGTATGTTTTCTTTTGATTTTCATCCAATTTTATCCATATTTTTCTACTTTGATGCCTTTTCTTTATGCTATTCTTTATTTTTGAGAAAGTGTTCATTTTGATAATATATGTATGATGACTCACCGGCTTCAGCTCATCAGGTAAAACATAACATTTTCCTTCTTCTGTAAATATTGAAGTTATGGCTAACACATTAGATTTGCCATCATTTGAGGCTATCATCATAAACTCAAATTGTAGCCGGTCCATCTTCTTTTAGTTAACGAAAAAGTCGTTTTATAAAATATATTATTGAGGATTTTCAGAAATAACCACAAATTGTTTCTCTGAAAGTACAAAGAAACGACATTTAATGTTTATTAATATTGGCTCCTCAATATATTTTCGTTATAATAAATTTCACAGAAAATAACCTGCACATCATCTGTTCCTAGTTCAACGTCATGGTGAATTAATTAATTAATAAATTAATGAAATGTCATTTGTACTTTCATTACATATATATATATATATATAAGGTGGTTTCATTCATTCCTTTCCCACCATTCTCAATCAGTTACCATTCCCAACCAAGGTCCTCTTTCCTCACTTTGCGATCAGGTGTAGCTCAAGGATCCAGCATTTCTCCTCTCTTGTTTAATTCCTATATAAATGATCTTCCTAACTCCATTCATAATTGTTCCTACCACCTTTACGCCGATGATTCTCAAATTTATCTTTCCTTTCCTCCAGCCGAGTTATCAACTGCATTTTCCAAAATTCAGCAAGACCTGGATGAAATCCGTGCCTGGGCATTCCTGAATAAATTGACTTTAAATGCAGCTAAAACTCAAGCAATCGCAATAGGATCCCATTCCCTCCTTCGATCGAATACCAACTTCCCTACTTTATTCCTAAATGGACACCCTATATCTTTCCTCTCCCTGTTAAAAACCTAGGTTTAACAATCGATCAAACCCTTTCCTGGAAACCCCACATTGCTCAAATCTCCCGACGATCGATTGGCATCCTAAAATTATTCCACCGTTCCCGACACCTACTTCCTCCATCCACACGCAAACTCCTAGTATCCTCCCTCATATTCCCCCAATTTGACTATGGATGTGTGATTAATGGTGGACTCTCAATGGTTCTTGAAGATAGACTAAAGCGTATCATGAACTGTTTCATAAGGTTTGTTTTTGGAACCTCGAGACGCTCTCATGTGTCCCATCTTTACACCGAGTTAAATTGGCTTTCACCTTTCTTCTGTAGAGATTACTTCCTTGGTTCATTCCTCTTCCAAGTTATTAACACACATAACCCTCCGTCTATTCACAGTATCCTACATTTCAAGTCCTCAATCCAATCATTGCATACAAGGTCCCGTCTCTCCGATCTCTACACCCCATCCTACAGAACTACTGCTTTCCAACGTTCCTTTCTTGCCCGCTCCGCTATTCTTTGGAATTCTCTTCCTCCTTCTATTCGTAATGCATCCTCCCTGGGAACTTTTAAAACACTCCTCTTCCACCACCTTTCCTCCCTCCAGTCGGATGCTATCTAATTATATAGATGCTTTAATAAATTTCTCCCAAAGATATCAGATATAAAAGCTTAGCCTGTTTTAACAATCTTCATATGATAATGATTTGTCTATCATTGAAATAATTTTCATTTTTACTCTTTTTTCATCATTTTCTTTTCATTATCCTTTACAAGATTCAACATCAAAAATATATTGTTTAATCAATTTCTTATATAATATTTTTTCTTTTACTGATTGTAAATATAGTTTATGTATGTATCTATCGTGTATGTGTTTATATATGCGTATAGATTTTTGTTTCATTTTATTACTTATTTTATTGTAAAATTGTATTTACTTTAATTATCTTATTTTATTATCTAATTTATAATCTCTAGGCCAGATATAATTTATGTTATGTCATTGTTATGTACAACAATTAACAATAATTGTTGATATATGTTTTTTAATCATATGTTCAGTTTTACTTTTAATAAATATTCAATCAAGTTGTTCATATAAGGCTTTTTATTAAACATAACATTGGCGCAGTCGAATGGTTGAACCAATGCAGTTTGATTCAATTTTTGAAGAGGCCAAGTTGGCCAAGGCAGCAATAGTGCTGCCCCAGTTTAATGGAGAGTCCTGCAATTGGAACACGTATGTAAGAAAATTAAATAATTATTTTTATGTTAGCCAAGTTGCAATTGAACTTCAATCACGTATACTTCTAAATGGAATAAATAATGGAACGAACGAAAAACTTTGTGATTTGTGTGAACCAGTACAACCCAAAGATAAATCGGTGGAGGAATTGGTTAAAAATGTTAAGTAATTTCTTTTGCCCAAGTCCTAATAAGATTGCTGAACGTATTAAGTTTCAACAGCGAGCGCAGGCTTGTGAAGAATCAATCCAAGAGTTCGGATCTAATTTAAATAGATAGTCTAGATATTGTAAATTTCCTGAATCGTGGCTTCAGGAGGCATTATGCACTCAATTTATTGCAGGGTTACGTAGTGACGAATTACGGATGTTATTGATTAATACCCCTGATGTTGATTTTAAAAAGGCCATTGAAATAGGTTTATCTTATGAAATCAGTAAGGTAGCTGTCTCAATCTCAAAAATTCCTAGCAATATTGGGAACATTATGTATACTAAAGAATCGAGAAAGGGGAACACAGCTAGGGCGTCGGTAAGTCAACGGGATCCATGTAAACATTGTGGCCGACGGAATCACAATGAGAATACCTGTAGGTTCTGCAAGGCGGTCTGTTTTAGGTGCAAGTCTAAGGGTCATATTGCTACAGTTTGTAGGCGTAACCAAGGGAAGGTTCATGCCGTAGAAGAGGGCATGGAAGATTACCCTGAGAAATTGAATGAATATACTCATATTAATACAGATCAGACATCGTTCAGTGTGGGCGATGGCCCAGAGGAGTTACTTTGGCACGTTTCTTGTGAATTAAGAAAAAAATTACAATTGATGTTTGTTTAGGTAGTAAGGTTAAGGAAAGGTTTGTTGTAGACACAGGGGCTACAATTACATTCATGGGACTTCAAAGATTTAGAATGTTGTTCTCAACAAGGAAGATTGTGTCAACAAATATGAAGGTTTCATCTTACACTGGGGAGTTGATAGAGTTAGTTGGAGAGAGTAAATTAGAAGTGTCATTTGAAGGAATAACCAAAATTTTGACTTTATATATTGCGATGGGGAACTTCGCTAATGTGATGGGATTGGAGTGGTGGTTAAGATCACTTAATATCAATGTTGGGGCTTTGTTTTCTAGTAAACCCGAAATGTTATTGGAAATTAAACCAAATGAGGGAGGTTATTCCGATTTACAAACTATAATGCAGAGGTGTTGCCCGCTGTTTTTCGGCCCGGTGTTGGGAAAATTAAAGATTTATTTGTCAGAATACAACTTAAAGAAGGGAGTAAGCCCATATTCAAAAAGTCCAGGCCAGTTCCCTACTCTTTGTTGCCAAAGGTTTTTATTGAGTTGGATCGTTTGGAAACTGAGGGCATAATCGAAAAAGTGGATAGGTCCGAGTATGCCACACCAATAGTTGTAGTACCCAAGAAAACTGGTGCAGTTAGGTTATGTGCTGACTACAAGGTTACTTTGAACAAGCAAATAGTTGTAGACTCATGCGCGATGCCTAATGTTGAAGACTTAATTGCCAGGCTAGGATGTAGCAAGATTTATACCAAAATCGACATCGTACAGGCCTATTCTCATGTAGAGGTTCACTCTGATGATCGGGATATGTTAACGATCAACACAACAAAAGGACTTTATAGGTATTGTCGGCTACCCTTTGGAATTGCGAGCGCTCCAGCACTTTGGCAGCGGACGATAGATAAAATTTTATCAGGAATTAGAAATACAGTTAATAAAATGCAGTTATCTTCTTTGACAATATTGGGGTGGGTACTGAGACAATGGAAGAACATTTAGAAATATTAGAGCAAATTTTTTCAAGATTAGCTTATTATAACATTAAAGTCAACCTAGAAAAATCTGAGTTTTTAAAACCATCCATAACATTTTGTGGGTTTCAACTGACACAAAATGGAATTGAAAAATGCAAAGACAAGATAAATGCTATTTTGAAAGTCTCTGAACCACGCAATATAAAAGAAGTCTAAGCATTTTTAGGTCTCATCAATTTTTATTGAAGATTCATACCTCACCTCAGCAATATCACCTATCCGTTAAACGAGCTTTTGAGGAAAGGAGTCCACTTTAATTTCGATAACAAATGTAGGAAGGCATTTAGAGAGTTGAAGCATGTCATATCTTCTGACACTGTTCTAGTTAACTATGACCCAAGAAGAGCTGTTAGCTACGGACGCTAGTCCTGTACGGGTTGGGGCGGTCCTCTCACATATCATGGATGATGGCTCAGAGAGGCCTATAGCTTTTGCTAGTAAGACCCTAAGTGCCTCTGAGAGGAATTATTCTCAAATTGATAAGGAGGCTTATGGAATAGTGTTCGGGGTCAAAAAGTATTTTAAATATCTATTTGGGCGGAACTTCACAATAGTTACTGATCATAGATCATTGGTAGCGATTTTCGGAAAAGATAAACCCCATCCACCTCTCTCAGCAGTACGAATGTCTCATTATGCTACATTCTTGCAGGGATTCTCTTTTGATATCTATTACAGGAAATCGGAAAACCATGGAAATGCAGATGCCCTGTCAAGGTTACCGGCTGATGATTATACAGAAAGTGAATTAGTAGACGACTCAGAAATATTTTTTCTACGGCAGATTCACACGTTGCCAGTAACTGCTAAAGATATAGCTTCACAATCTACCGGCCCAGAAATTAAACAACTTGTGGATGCCTTAAAGGCTGGTACCAGTGTCCCTAAACAAGTCACCTTTAATCATGATATTAGGGAGTTTTCATTAACTAATGGTTTTTGTTTTTCGGACAGAGAGTATATATACCTGCCAGTTTGCATGGAAGTGTCATACAAGAGTTACATTAAGGACATATAGGAATAGTCAAGATGAAGAATTTAGCTAAAAGTTATGTTTGGTGGCCGAAGATAAATTCTGACATTCAGCGGTTAGTTTCAAACTGCAAGACTTGTCAAAAAGTAAGGAAGGACCCAAATAAAATTCCTCTGCACCAGTGGGAATACCCATCAGGGCCGATATTTCTTGGTGTTGGTAGATGCCTACAGTAAATGGATTGAAGCGTACCCAGTAAAATCCCCTAGCACTCGGGTAATGATTGATTGCTTAAGAACATTCTTCTCAAATTTTGGTATTCCCCAAATTATGGTTTCGGACAATGGGAGTCAGTTTAAAACTGAAGAATTAAAACGTTTTTGTATACAGTTAGGCATTCAACAAAGATTCAGTGCTCCATTTCACCCATCTACTAATGGACAGGCCGAGAGAAGCGTCCAAACCCTAAAAACTGGTCTGAAGAAACTATTACTTGAAAATGGTAACATCCAAGAGTTGACTTATTTACTTTTCACCTACCGGCGAGCCCCGCACTCGCTGACCGGTAAGTCACCGGCAGAATTATTTATCGGGCGAAGATTGAGGTCTCGTCTGGATTTAATGGTAAAGCTCCAGAAGTCAAATGATGAAGGACTAAAGGTGTTTAGACCAGAGGGGAGAAGCTTCAACCCGGGTGATAAAGTAGCGGTTAGAATGTATAAACCGGGGGCTGACAAGTGGGAGTTTGGTAGAGTCGAAAGGAGAACGGGAGACATTCACTACGAAGTTAAGGTAGGGGGAGGAGTTCATCGCCGGCACGTGGACCAGATACAGAAAACCGGTGAAGAGATTGAGGTAGAAAGTGAAGGGTTTCGAGTAAAGGATTCTCTGCTGGTATCGTTGGCTTCAAAGCAGAGGATGTTATCTGAAGACGATGGGAGAAGAATCGAAGACGATAGTAAGAGAGAAGAGCCACTAGCGATGCCAGTACCAAGAAGTGAAACCACTCAATTAGCAAAAGGGAGAGATGGAGAGAGGAGCGCGGAGCCAGGAGGAACGTCAGAGGGACTGAGTCCAGACCAGGGGGGAGAAGCAGCTAGAGCTACAACTGGACAGACACGTGCCTCTAGGTTCGGCCGTCCAGTGAAGATCCCGAGACGTTATTTATGAAATAAGAAGAGAGGAGTTGTTATGTACAACAATTAACAATAATTGTTGATATATGTTTTTTTATCATATGTTCAATTTTACTTTTAATAAATATTTCATCAAGTTGTTCATATAAGGCTTTTTATTAAACATAACAGTCATGTAACAATTATTCTTAAGGGACTTTGTCCCAGAATAAAATTTGTTTTTCTTTTTTCTATTCTATATAAGTTTACAAGCTGGATCTTCCAACTTATGACTATAAACGTCTTTTGGATTGCTGCAAACAAAATCTTTATATAAAAATTTACATATTTTTTTCTCTTAAATGATATAATGTATAAAATTAATACCCAAATCTATACCTACCTGCAAAATCAGTTTTTTATAGTCTTTTCTTGTATAACCAATTATACAAACATATAACCTTTTAAAATTAACACACATAATACTAATTAATAATAACATATGTTTTTTTAGATATCAAGGCCTTGTGCCTTTAAACATCATTACTTTTATATATATATATACATACACACATATATGTTAGATTTAATAAATAAAGTCAGAGGATAAGAAAATAAAAAAGCTATGCTAAATGGACACATTCCCCTTCTAGCCTAACATCCTTCAATTACAAAATATACTTTAAAGACCTGTGTAATAAAATGGCTTTAGGATCAATTTTTTAATCATCTTGAAAAATAATATTACAAAAAAAAAAAAAGAATTCACATTAACATTTCTGATATATAATTTAAGAAAAAAATGGACTGCACTATTTTTTCTTCTAGATCCCCTTCCAGGGACAAGAAATCTGTAAGGAATTTTCTCCCAACTCTTTATTTTCGACTTTACACTATCGACCACACAGTTTGTTTTAGTGTACCCTTTGATGGTGATGCGAATGTTATGATCCGGATGTTACGATGATGTTATGCGAATGTTTGACTCCCTTATCACATAAGTTATTTATTCCATTGTTTAATGACTCATCATAATGACTCAATTATTCATGATAAAATTAATGGAGGATCTCAGCATACTACAGATGATGGTCGTGGGTTTGAATCCCACCTGGATGGATAAAATTTATTTTGTGGTTGAACCACAATATGAATATTGACCTTCTTACCATGGCTAGAATAGGTTGGTAACCTACAGAATAACCCATCCTTTCTGCCCTCGCTGGAATACATAAGGACGTTAAGCACTAAATAAAAAATATTGTTATATAATATTAATTATTTATTTATGAAATTTATCAATTTTTATTTAATAAAATCATCTTTAAAAAATAATTAGAGGAATAAGTCTGATGAATGGCACCTAATAAATTTATTAGTTTCCTAGGTCCAAAAAGGAAAATTTTAATTTAAAACTTTAATAAAAAGTAATTCAAATGATATAAAATTTATTAATCTCAGTGTAATACTTATACTGAACCTGGGTCTAATGCCTTCGTATTATTATCAGCACATGGAGAAAATCCTTTGTGACCACAAACTTGATCTATTTCAATCATTTCAGTACATTCAGGGCACACTTGTCCACACAAACCACTGCACTGATGGCCACATGGCTTTATTAACGTACAAGGCTGTTTACATACAGCTTTACTCGACTTCATATAGCACATTACTTTTACCTTGTGACCACATTCTTTGACTGTTTTGATAACCTAAAATGAAATTAAAATATTTAAACAATAAAAACAAATGCATAATATACTTTTTATGAACTATTTATTGATATTTATAACTGTATACATTATATACAAGTGAATTGGAGAAAAACGATTACAATGACTATTCAATAACATGTTCAATACCGGAAGCAGTACTGATCACTAGGAATCGTCTTTGGATCATTGATTCTCGATATAGATTCTTGAGAAAAGAATCGGTGGAACAGAGAATAGACACATCCCTAGTAGGAACTGATATAAAACCCGAAACATCTGCACTATTATCAAGGAAGGAGTTTCACTAAAACTTGCAGTGTACAATATATTCAGTAATCTTACCTTCTTTTTACAAAGAATATCTTCAGGAGGAGTGGAACATTTTTCCATTTGAGAACCGTGCCCACAATTCAGCTCTTTTTTAACTAATTCTTCACAAATGAAATTTTCCTCCGATGATGAATGGCAAGGAATAGTTTTGGAATGACCGCATGGAAGACACTTTTCAACATTTTCTAGGCAAATCAAACCTTCTGATGTTCTTCCACAAGGAACTTCAATGTTGTGCCCACATAGGAGTTGTTCTAGAGTGGTCTTGTTGCACTCGACCTAACAAAACATTTTACTTGTATTGCATTCCATATATATTTAACCTTTATATTGTAAAGCTATTAAAAAAATAAATAAATAAATTAATGGTACAGGGTGAGACCATTAAAAAAAACTGGTCTCACAATTTATTATCATAGAAACAGCCTTATTACAATTATATATATTGTTATAATTTATTTTTTTTAATAAGCACTTCTACTTCTATCCCCCTCTCAGACAGTGGGAATTACCAGAATAGCAAAGTTGCAGATAATGCTCCCTGATTTCTCATGCGAAGTTCTACTAGAACACTAGGGTTAAATATCTTTAACTAAATATATAAGACTGGACACGAGGTTTGGCCAATAATCTGTTAAGATAAAATGACAATTCATGTAAAGATTCAATGGGTCACGTATTAGGGGTATTTAAATAGAATCAGAAGAAAAACTAAAACTCCAAGAAGATATACCAGTGACTTCTAAGCAGATGTTTTCGCTATATTGAAGGCAGTGACATGCCCATAGTTGATCAGCTGCAATAGATATAGCATTGATATCTATTCAGATAGCCTATCAACTTTTCAAGTACTCTGATCTCTTAAAGTAATCTCAACCCTGATAGAGGAATGCAAGCAGGAGCTTGAGCTCCTTGCCCACAAGAAAAACCTTACACAAGCCTTGGTTTAAAGACAAAAAAGGATTGAGAATGCAAATGAACAAGCTAGAAAAGGTGTAGAACTTTTAACTTCTGGAACAGAATTGTCACTAGGTATCTTCAGGGAACATTTAAGGAAGGAAAGTCTGGAATGAGTCTATAGTAGTGAAGGGTCGTTCCGAAGTGGAATAAGATTTTGTGTTCTGTTTTAATCAGTTTTATTAACATACTACATACTTATGAAGGGCCAATCAGAGTTAAAAGTGGAATGAGATTTTACGTTCTGTTCCACTTTTTGTTCCACCACAGTTTGACTAACCTACTACCTACTTACCATACATTTTTGTTCAATCCCTTGTTGTGACTTCAAGCTGTCAACCTCCTCCTTCTATTTTATAATTAAAACTTTTATATGTACTATAATATTAAAGAAGCTTTAACACATTGAGTGCTAACGACCCACCGGTGGGCCCAAGCGTACTCACCCTCTGTGCTGACGACCCACCAGTAGACTGAGACTACTACGCAGTTCGGCCCTTAGTCACCTTCTCTTTTAAATCTAGGCGTTTGGAACCTTTTCCACCATTCTTAGAAAGGTTTAGTCAACAGGTAAATAGAATGCGCCTTGGGAAAATGCTCTTTTCAATTCATGAAATTCGTCACTTGAAATTTTTCTTCTTTTTAGGTAAGTTACTATTATTTTACCACATTAATAATATTTACATACCAATTTATACCTTAATTAACCAGCTGGATAATGTTTTGAAATAGTTATTTAATTTTTGTTCCTCACAGATTTGATTTTCGTACCAGAATGGCTCCAAAAATATTCACAAATCCCTAGTTCTAGTATTTTTGTTCGTGTAATTTATAATGTAGTGTTGTAGGCAATAAGTAGTAAGTATAATAGAAAAAATGTAATTCGTGAATAATTAATATAATATTTTAATATATTTTTTATTTTGAAGAGAAAAGATTTGCCCGGTTGGGCTTCGAACCCAAGTCTCCACTTCTCTAGCGTGGTGCCTTATCCACTAGGCCAACGAGCTCGTATCCGAACCAGGGAAATCTTTTCTCTTCACTGATCCATACCCCCGGGCACTCGCAGTTGCGATGTACAAATTGGGGATGAATGTTCTTTGAACATTACTGTTAACTGGATCTTGTTGACATTTCATAATTAATATAATAGTTCATAATAATTATTAACAATAAAATTTTATAGTTTTAGTGTTGTATAGTGTGTATATATATATATATATATATATATATATATATATATATATATATATATATATATATATATATATATATATATATATATATGTATATATTGTTGAGATATTTTAAAACTGAAAACTATATAGGACAAGGGATGAAAGTGTGTAAGGGTCTAAACCAGGTAGGAACCCTTGGATTAGGGACACCGGAGGTACCTGCAAGGTTCAGCCCTTGAGGCTGATGTTTGAAAAAGTACTATTATTAATTAAATTATGTTTCAGTCTGTTACGCATGTCATTGAATTAATTTGAACATTTTTCATTAAAAAAAAAAAAAATAAATAAATAAATAAAATAAAATAAAAATAAAGGTTATTAGATTAATATAGAATTATTTCATTTTATAGTAAACATTTGGTTATTGTATATAAAATTTAGATTTTAAGGATTTGTTTAGCGTTCGGGATTAATAATTGTTTTGTTATATTTTAATTATTTAGGTATTATGATTTTGCATTGTTAATTCATTAGATTTAGAAATTTAATAAAAATTGTATAAGCTATAATATAGAACAAGTAGAAAAAATTTCTACGCAAAAGCTCAAAATTTTTTAAATTGGAGAGAACCCGAATGTTGAGATATTTTAAAACTGAAAACTATATAGGACAAGGGATGAAAGTGTAAGGGTCTAAACCAGGTAGGAACCCTTGGATTAGGGACACCGGAGGTACCTGCAAGGTTCAGCCCTTGAGGCAGGTAAAGGAAGGCAGTTGGTATTAGGACAGAGAAGAAAGAAGACAGAATCAGTTGTTTATGGACCTTAGAGCAGCCAGTGTCAGGAGTCAGAAGACTATGGAACCAAGATAAGTGAAAGTGTTTACAGGTTCTCTCAGTAATGGACTTTAATTAAAATTAAATTAAGGTAAATTTAAATATGTTTATATATAAAATAATAAATATAAAAAGTATGCATAAAACATTGTTTAAAAAAAATATCCAGTCCTAATTCAAAAGAATATTGACAGAACCCTAATAATGAGTTTAAGTCAGTTAATTATAGACATATAATTATATTAAAAATATATGATTTAAGAAAATCATTACAAAATATATATATATATATATATATATATATATATATATATATTTTTTTTTTTTTTTAAGTTAGCTCAAGTATAGTGCACAATTGAGCAAGAATTTTTAGAATTACATTGGTTCCGAGAAAAAAGGAAAATCAACTTTTGTGACAGCTCCATTAGCATTTGAACAAATAGCGAAAAAATCATTTAATTACATATGCAGTAAAACCTCGTGTGGTTCACTTCTCTGAATCTGAAAGAAGAAACCGAGCTCTGTCAGTAGAATAGGAAGTTACAAAGAAAGTGGTTTACTTTGAAGATTCCCATGCATGGTGTGGTGGGGCGATGGAGATGGAGGAGGGAACCAACAGCGGTAGGATGAAAGCAACAAAGCTGTCGGAATACTGACTCAGATAGCTGCCAACCTTTATTATACCTTTAATCAGCCCTGCAAATAGAGACAGCTATGAAGGATCACAGAAATACTTTGTTTAAGATTGACTCGACTCAGATGAAGCACAATGAAGGGCCACCATATATAATCATTCCATATCTTTTCCTTTCCCAGACCAATTTCCCTCAGGCCATGGATCCTATCCCTATCTCCTCTTGACTTCATCATCGTGTCCCCTTTAAAGGCCTATTTGAAAATATTGAGGACAGTCCAATTCTAGAATCACTTGCTTCAGCAGCTCTCCATGACAACCATCACCAACCCATTGTAAGTCATATTCTAATACTTTTGTAACCTCATTTTAATCAGTAACTCTTATAACTTTAACATTTATACAAAATAAGACTAGGGGTCCCCCGTGAGATTCAGCTCTCTGGACGTACCCTTTAGCAGTTATATCAAGCTGGAGGAAATTCAGCTCAGATTTAACTAGACAAGTTTTACTCACACAAATAAAAATTTTAGTCATTTCATTTTAAGTGCATTCTTATACATTATCCTCAAAATTATTTATAGGATTGGCCTTCGCCCTTCACCCTGGTGGCAGTGATAAAACATTTGTCATTGAATTTTAACCTTTCTCACTGTCCTAATGATACATTACTGACAACTATTGATTTAGAAGACATTGCGAATTAGTTGGAGATGGTTCCTGCCAACTATGTGAAAGGCACTAGGTACCATCCCACACTTCATAAAAGATTGTGATCGATTCGCAGTTTTAAGATATTCTCTCTATAGTCCAGTAAAATAAGGGTTTGCCAAAGAAAAAACTGAGGAACTTTTATTCTTAACGGATCTTTTTTGGGGTGCTGAATCCGAATCTGAAGTTTGCTACCACAGCAACCATGGCTTCATATTCAAAATCTCAAAAAACCGCCAAAAATAACCGTTATTTTTGTTTTTTTATCGATAACACGATAACGAAGCTTTTTTCAAAGAAAGTCTTCGAATATTAATTGTAGCTAGAACTAGTACCTACATAATGAAATCGGCCAACTTGCCGTCAGTCCCACAGCCCTGCGAAAACACGTTTGTCGTACTCTTTTGGCTATAACTCTGAAACTATTTTTCCGATACAACATTACTCTTTTTCATCTTAAAGCTGATTAAATGTACTATAAGAATCTATAAATGAAGATTTAATCAAACCCCGTAAAATGTACATAACAGCCCGCTAATAAAAACGCACTGTTGTAAAATCCAAGTGTTTTCTTGGCACATTTGTCACTCTAACTCCTCAAATATTTGTTCGATCCCAAATTTCTTTTTTCTATATCAAAGCTGATTAAATTCGCTATCAGATGCTATACATGTAAATTATATTAAATCCTATAAACCACCCAAGCTATCACGCTAAATGTGTATGGTTTTGGCAAAATATGTAAATTATGACATGTTCAGTAGACTGGTGTGGGTATTTAACGGTGTTAATTATAAGTTACATATATAGGATTTTCGGGAATATGTTGGGAATTTCGTGTGGTTGGGAAAAATCGGGAATTTACAGAAAGTTTGCGAAAGTCCGGAAAAATTCGTCGTCAATGCTAAAATTTCAGAATTTTTCCAGTTTTTGCTCAATATGTGAGTTAAGGAAGCGTCTGATTGGTATAGTCACTCTACATACTTTTAAAGTAAACTAAATTTGCTACAATTTGAGATTAGAGTGAGCTCTATATAGCCATTGGTTCCCAAGATACAGGGATATTATCATCGAAAAGAGGCCATTTTTTTTCAAAAAGTTATTTTTTTTTTCGATATGGTCACTTATTTTGTGAAATACTCCTGAAATACATCATTTGAGACCAGAATGGTTCCTGTGGGCCCACCGGTTCTCTCAAATACGGCAGATAACAAAAAACAGTCAAAAGCGGGTTCTGTAAATTATATTAAATTCTATAAACCATTCAAGCTAATCACTCTAAATGTGTATGTTTTGGCAAAATATGTAAATTATGACGTGTTCAGTAGATTGATGTGGTTATTTAATGGTGTTAATTATAAGTTACATATATAGGATCTAACATTAATTTAACCGGCTTTTAGATAAAAATATTAAATTTTGGATCGGACAAATGGTTTTGGAGTTATAGCGAATAATGTGCCAAAAAAGCATGTATTGTACAAAAGTAAGCGATTTTCAGCGTGATAGCTTGTGTATTTCAAGAATTTTGATAAAAATTTCATATATAGAATCTAATTGTAAATTTAACCACCTTTCAGATTGAAAAAAAAAAACATTTTGAACCAGAAAAAAATTTTCGGAGTTATAATGATAAATGTGCCGAAAACCATGGATTTAACAACAGTACGGGTTTATAGGCGTCTAGGATATTATATTATATGGAATATTACTTTTTTCAATCTGAAACAAGAATTTCAGACTATCTCAAGAATTTTTCTAGAAATTCCCGACTTTTTCAACAAATTTTTTAGAATTTCTAGCCAATCAATATTTTAATGGTGTTTCAATAATAATCTAAACAAATCAATCTATGCATACTTTGCAACTTAACATACCACAGTTAAACAACATAAAAAAAAACATTTTTTTTTTATATTTCAGATTACTCTAGATAAATTTCAAGAAACACATCAATGTAGAGTTTTGCCATTCCGTTTGAAAATAGTTAGAAGGTTACACGAGGTTGTCTTATAAAATAACTCTAAAAATATATGTCCGATCAGAATATTCTTTTTTTTTTTTTTTTTTTCCATCAAAAAGCTGGTTAAAATTACTATGAGACTTCATATATGAAATTTTGATCAAGCCCCCATACTGCTGAGAACCCCATACTCTTGTGAAATCCACTTTTTTTTTCAGTATATTTCTCGCTATAACTCCGAAACTATTTACGAGGATTATACTGAAAAAGTTTTTTTCACAACGGTATGGGATTCTCAGTGTGCTGGAGTGGGTATTTCATAGGATTTAAAACACATTTCATATAAAAGGTCTCATTGCCAATTTGACCAGCTTTCAGATGAAAAAAAGAAATTTGCATCAGACAAATAATTATAGATTTATAGCCAAAAGAGTACCGACAAACGTGTTTTCGTGATGTGTTACTTACCTTAACTTAGCCAATCTTTAGGCGTTGGTAGTGGCCAAACTGCTGAACCGATTTTAATGTAATATTACTAAAAAGTAAGTTTAATGTGACATTTTACAGTTTTCAACTAAATATTGTATTTTTCACTTCCCCACTACTGACTGCGCAGAAAAAAAAATGAATAGAATCAAATTTGTTGCAAATTTGATTTGCTTTAATGTGTTGATGACAAACTTTGGATGATTATTTTTCTTTATTATACAATTAACTTCTTCATTATAATTACCTAGTACACGTAAATATTTTCGTTATTATTGTTTGATTTGTAAAAAATTTTGAACTACAGATCCAGTTAAAAATAAAGTAGCAAAGTTATACATAGAATTAAATTAAATGTAGTGCTCTATCAATTTGTTTCTGACTATTCTTCTCAGTGCAGAAGAAGTAAACCTAGTGCTGGTACCACGACCGTTCAGCGAAAAGTGAAGTGAAAATAATTTCCTTTTTCTTTTACATCAATCAATTATTTCAAATAACAAAAAAAAATTAATTTCGATTGATAAATAAACCATAAAAAGACTGAACAGTACTTTCCTCCAGAACCAATTCCCGAAAATCCTATATATGTAACTTATAATTAACACCGTTAAATACCCACACCAGTCTACTGAACATGTCATAATTTACATATTTTGCCAAAACCATACACATTTAGCGTGATAGCTTGGGTGGTTTATAGGATTTAATATAATTTACATGTATAGCATCTGATAGCAAATTTAATCAGCTTTGATATAGAAAAAAGAAATTTGGGATCGAACAAATATTTGAGGAGTTAGAGTGACAAATGTGCCAAAAAAACACTTGGATTTTACAACAGTGCGTTTTTATTAGCGGGCTGTTATGTACATTTTACGGAGTTTGATTAAATCTTCATTTATAGATTCTTATAGTACATTTAATCAGCTTTAAGATGAAAAAGAGTAATGTTGTATCGGAAAAATAGTTTCAGAGTTATAGCCAAAAGAGTACGATAAACGTGTTTTCGCAGGGCTGTGGGACTGACGGCAAGTTGGCCAATTTCTCCATTTTTTCCCAATAACGTAACTTTGCTGAAAATGGTCCGATTTCATTATGTAGGTACTAGTTCTAGCTACAATTAATATTTGAAGACTTTCTTTGAAAAAAGCTTATAGATGTGTTATAGATAAACACATTCTGACAAGCAAAATTTAAGATTAAATATATTTTAACTTATTTTTAAAAAAGCAAAAACAAACAAACCTCTGAAGCAGATTTGAAACATTCCACTTCTACAGTATGACCACAGTCTAGTTCCTTCATCACTAATACTTCACATTTTAAATTTTTAATTTTACAACATTCACCATTAACCACGTGACCACAGGGTAATGTGGTAATAGTTTTTACCACACATTCCCCACATTCTTCTCCACACTGTTTCTGACATTTATGCCCCATTGGGCAGAGAATATTAGGTTTACCACAAGGCATTGAGCACAACTGAAAGATAAAAAGAGTTTGCACAATAAAAATAAAATAAATAATAGTTGGATTTATTTTCAAATGACATGTTATATATTAATCTTTAAAAAATTTTTTTTCAAATAATTAATGAAAACATAAAGTAATTAAACTGAAGAAATAAGACTTAAATTTCTCAGTCACAATTTAAAGATTTATTTTATTTTCTAATTCCTACAGAACCAGATGAAAGCCCATTTTTATAGTAGATTGCCACTTCCATTTTAATCAAATGTATGATTAATCCATTATCATCAGTAATAAATATTTAATAAATCACTAGAGGAATAAATACTAGATTTCTAAACTGATTATGTTCAGCTTAATTGTATGTAAAAACACAAAATACATGCCAAAATTATGACTTTCTCTTTGCGTCCAGAGATTTGTAATTTAAGTTTTATAGGTCAATTTGAATTGAATTAGCCTTCTACTAAGGAATTATTTGCTCTGTGTGTGTGTGTGTGTGTGTGTGTGTGTGTGTGTGTGTGTGTGTGTGTGTGTGTGTGTGTGTGTGTGTGTGTGTGTGTGTGTGTGTGTGTGTGTGTGTGTGTGTGTGTGTGTGTGTGTGTGTGGTGTGTGTGTGTGTGTGTGTGTGTGTGTGTGTGTGTGTGTGTGTGTGTGTGTGTGTGTGTGTGTGTGTGTGTGTGTGTGTGTGTGTGTGTGTGTGTGTGTGTGTGTGTGTGTGTGTGTGTGTGTGTGTGTGTGTGTGTGTGTGTGTGTGTGTGTGTGTGTGTGTGTGTGTGTGTGTGTGTGTGTGTGTGTGTGTGTGTGTGTGTGTGTGTGTGTGTGTGTGTGTGTGTGTGTGTGTGTGTGTGTGTGTGTGTGTGTGTGTGTGTGTGGGTGCGTGCGTAAGATATATTATTGAGGATTTTCAGAAATAACCAGAAATTGTTTCTCTGAAAGTACAAAGTTTTATTTTAATTAACAACTATTACAATAATTTTCGTTAATTATGACAATTTAACTTTTATCTTACCTGAAAGTACAAAGAAACAACACTTAATGTTTATTAATATTGGCTCCTCATTATATTTTCGTTATAATAAATTTCACACAAATAACTTGCACATCATCTGTTCCTAGTTCAATGTCATGATGAATGAATTAATTAATTAATTAAATGTTATTTTGTACTTTCATTACACATATATATATATATATACGTATATACATACATAGAATATTAGGAATTGTTGACATGGGGGGAGGGGGGGGTCTTCTGTCTTCTGAACTATCAAATCGTCCTTAACTAACTACTAAGTACTTAGTGATTTAAGTGTACAAAAAATAAAATGAACAGTGAAAATACAGGTATTTATTTATTTGGGACAGGGCTTGGTTCAGAGGTAACACACTTGGTAAAAAAATTTGCATAACAGCCATCATAAACAAAAGATCTCAGGTTGGAACATGACAGGTGTAGGGTGGCCCACCCCCACCTACAGCAAGGGGTGCAAAAAAAAGTGTACATATTTGTTCATGTACAATTAAAATATAACATGATATGAAAATAAGAGTCTATGAACACTTTAACAAAGTATAACTAATTTGGGTTGGAAACAGTCTGTTATTTTGAATTGAATTGGTTTCTGCAAATGGGATTCCCTCTTACAATGGAGAAGCATAGCATATGACACCTGTTGGGAAAGGTAGAAGTAGAAGGAAAAAAGGAAAAATATGGGGAAGGAGAGTTTAGTAGAGGGGATAATCCAGACAACAGAGTCATCTGAATTATGTTGGGCTCTCATGGTGGTGTCAACTACACCACTCTTTATAAGCATTTTCTGTTAAAGTTTATCCTAATCACAAAATATTTTATTTTATTATCATAAATATTTCATTTAAAAATAGAATGTTGAAGCAATGTACATAAACTAGTTCAAGCAAAATTACCTCGCTAAGATGAGGCATGGGGTAATGACATTCTTTTAAACAAGGATGCCCGCAACTTAACATATCACTACATTTTGAACTGCACGGTAGTGATCCTCCTTCACACTCCTTTAACCCTGGATGACCACAAGGCAGCACTGTTTCCACAATCACAACACATTTAGGACATGGAATTCCACATTCAGCTCTACAATCGTGAATGTTACAACCACTCTTGCTGTAAAAATGAACAATATTGTTAGCATAATTTAATTATTTAAATTATACTATATAAAAATAATATCTGTTTATTTCAATACAGAGTCAGAACAAATAATTATTAATACCTACATGAATAATAATTAAATTATGTAATATATATTTCATAGCTATTATATGACTAAATATCTCTAATTTAACTTGAAACTAGTACTAATTTTTAACGATCACAGAGATGAAAATTTAGGTTGATCACCCCCCCCCCCTTTCATGAATATAAGTCAAATTCCTTATTTCGAAAATATTTTTCAGGAAAAAGGAAGTAAGCTTTGAAAACAGGAACAAGGACAATACATGCGTTCAAGGCCTATTATATTCTGATTGAGAATAAAATATAAACAGAAGAAGATTTTATGTATATGATACTTAAAATATTTGAGAATATTAATTTAATTAAAATAATACTTTTTATTTTTAAAAACAAACATTTGGACAGGAAGTATCTTACAAATAAGATACTTGGAATTGCATAAAAATAATAAAATAAGATTGCTCAAAACTCAGAAACCAATAAGAAAGTAACTAAATTAATTTTTATTTCAGCGCTTTATTTAGCTAACAGTAGATGCCATTCCTCTAATAGAAAAAAATATTAAAACAAAAAGACAGACTCACATATTAAAAAAAAAAAAAAATTTAATTTAACTACAACTACATTTAAACGTACTAACTCTAAGTGTTTTAAACATGACTTTTTTCATTCAAACCAATATAAAAACGATAAGTCCTAGCAACAAATTAACAAACCATATTCTCCATTCAATTTCTGAAAAAGAAATTCACAAATTTTTGATCCGAGTAATATCAACAGAGCTAGTGCGTAACAGTATAACATTTTTTAGTATGAAAAAAAAGTTACAAACAAAAAAAAGAACCCCACCCAAAAGACATATTCATGTCTTAAACCTAAATTAAAGCAATAAGTAATTTTTTTTTTAGTTTTGAAAATAAATAGAAAGTATAACATTTTTATAAGTTTACTTTGCACTCAGAAGCCTGAACCCAATGCCTGGGGGGCACAGAACTCATATGCCGGGTATGAGCCGGCAATTCTTTTCATGGCTTTCACTCAGGTGGCTGGGACTATTTTCCTCTCCCGGCACTCAGATTGTTTTATACACTTTTCTGTAGCTTGATACTCAATATTATATTAAAAGGCATAAATAATATATATATATATTGTTATGTTTATTTCTTTGTTGTAGGTTAGTTTACTAAAATTTCGACTATTTTGAAATTAATTTTCTTTATAATAAAATTTTAATTATTTGTCCCCATTTGGGCTGCAGTTTGTTATGTTTCAGCTTTTTATTAGTTAATGTAAAATTATTTTCATTTATATAAAGTTAATTTAATTTGTTAAATAAAATTTTGAGGGAATATCAAGGGTTCAGCTTTTCAAAGATAATGATTTTGACTCAAGAATATATTTTTTCAAATAAAAGAAATAAAAACATTTTACAATTATATTACATTTTTTAATTAACGTAGTTATAATTAAGATACCTTCTATCTTCTCAATGACTGTAGGTTCTCACAACCCAAATGTTCCCCAATTTGTCCTTCTTGCATGAAACTTCCTTCTTTTTCTTCCTTCGCCAGTTTATTCAAAACTCCTCTCATCCAGACTGCTAGTATAATTTATTATTTCTTCACACATGTGACTTGTTAAATCTCAGAGAGATGTGATGTTTCAAAATGCGAGAGATGAGAGCGAGAGGTGTTGTTGCCTCAAAGTTCCAAATCAGAGAGAGCACGGTGTTGACGTCTCGGCATCCATAAGCAGAGAGAACGATGTTAACGTCTCGGGATCCATAAGCTGAGAGAACGATGTTAACGTCTAGGGATCCATAAGCTGAGAGAACGATGTTAACGTCTCGGGATCCATAAGCTGAGAGAGCGAAAAAGACGCCAGCCCAAGCGTCCTTTCAAAAAAACCGTTAACGGCCAAATCTGCTCCATCATGGCCTTCATATTTATTACGTCTTAACTTACAATAACTATATAAAATTCAAATTATACAATAAAAAACATTTAAAAATCCTAATCATTTTTAACATATCCCAATTTAAATTGATAAGCAAAAACCATGTAACAATTAGATCGGCGGCGAACTCTCGCTGGCGCCAAATTCAAACTTGAATTCTTTTAAATTACAATTTATCTCGACTCCGAAATATCACTACATTCGGGTCCACTTCAGAATAAAAAAAAAATTATTGAAGAAAATTTTTTTTTATTTTTTTTTTTATACTTATTCTCTAATTCCAATTTTTTGATTAATCATAAACTCTTTAGTATACTATTTACAAAATGTTATTAATGTGTCAATATGTCAAAACAAAATAATACTTAAATTAGATCAACTTATTAATAATTAGTTATTCTACTACTTCTCTATTTGAAATATTCTTCATTTCCATTACAACCATGAATTCTTTAGATGGCTTATAAACACCACAACTTTAAATTAACAATAATAGTAAAATTGAAAAACAAAAAGGAAAAAACCTTAAACTAAAATTCTACACAATAAAATTTCTAATACTAGTCAACACTTTGACATTAATTTAATAATTTGATAATTTGACTGAAAACTCAATAGAATATTTGAAAACTTTTAAAGATTAAAAGACTTAATTAAACCTGTATGACATATTCCTTAATAGTTCCTAATTACTTTATAATAAAATGGATATTTTTATAAATGATTGCCTAAATTGTTACCAAATTTCCAATCAACACTTTTGAATATTATAATTTCTTCTTGACCTTCCCCCGCAGGTAATTGCGTACATCAATGGGAGTCTGGTTATTTTCATTATTGAAGTAGTACTTCTTCATGATTTCTTCTTCTAATAACTTGGATAATTTATTTTTCTTATTTTCCAAAATATAACTTGGGTCTTCTCTATTAATATTTACATTATATACTTCTTTTTTAAACAAATTTTTTCTTTCTGTTTTGCTATTATTATATTTATTTATTATAATGATATAATTATACATACTTCTGTTAAGCTTCTTGTTCATGTTTGTTTTCAGCTTATTATAATCCTGAACAGTTACCTTTTTTAACCTTCTAACAATTTTGACTCTTCTTCCTGTTCTAAATGTTATTTTTCTTATTTCTAATCTTTTTCTATATCTTGATTTTCCTTTTTTATGGTTCACATTTTTCTTCAATAATTGCTTAGTTTTCTTTTTGTTCTTCTTCTTTTTCTTAACTGCCACATTTGTTATTTTTTCTTCAATTTTAGTTGATTTATCATCCTTTTGGTTATTTACGTTTTTATTTATATTTTCAATTTCGGTATATGTTTTTAGATAACATCCTTCTGTAGACTTAATATGTTCTTCTATATTGTCATTAAAATTGCTCCGACAACTCACACTATCACTTTCAATATTTTGTAACTGTGAATTTGTTTCACTACTTTCATTGTCAAATTTTATATTTAAATGATTTGAATCTATTGTTTTTTCAGATATATGAACGATTCTATTCTCAGACATATTTCCAAATTCCTTTCTCAGAGTCCCTACTTCCTGTAATAAACTTTGTTGGTTATCAATTACTTCATTCTGCAAAGCATTCACTTTCTCTTTTTGGGTGTTAAATTTTTCATTTATTTCTTCGACCTTTGTGTCTATCTGTTGGAATTTTCCTTCTGTACTTTTAATATGCTGTTCCATTTTGTTATTAATACTACTTCGACTATTAACACAATCACTTTCAATATTTGATAATTTCAAATTTATTTCATCAATTTTAGTGTTAATTAATTTATTTAATTCATTTTTCAAATCAACAGTAGTCTGCTCTAATTTCATATTAAATTTAGTTGATTGATTATCAAATTGTACATTAATTTCAGCAAATTGTTCCTTAAATTTAGCAGATTGTTTATTTAATTGTTCCTAATTTTCAGCAGATTGTTTATCAATTTTAGCGGATTGTTCTTTATATTCAGCAGATTGTTTATCAATTTTATCATTTAATTTAGTTAACATTTCAAAAAGTAAAAAAATTGTGTTTACATCTAAAGGGTTTTTTTTGTTGAAACGTTATCTGAATTAACATTTGTTGGTTTTTCAGTCAAATCATTGTTTAATTGCTCAGAATCACATCTATTTTCTAAATTTTCCACATCAACATCCAGAACATCACTTTGTTTATACCTTTTAATAACACTCTCATCAGTTACTTTTAAATTGACCACAGAACCTTCCATTTTTAACATTAGTTTACTTAAACAATATGCTAAATTGTATAACCCCTAAGAATATTTATATCAAATACAAAACTCATTAATTTTGTTGACACACTAAAAATTATAATAAAAATCTTGAGTCAAAATCCTAAGAAAAGTCCTTTTGATGGGCGCCATTTTGTTATGTTTATTTCTTTGTTGTAGGTTAGTTTACTAAAATTTCGACTATTTTGAAATTAATTTTCTTTATAATAAAATTTTAATTATTTGTCCCCATTTGGGCTGCAGTTTGTTATGTTTCAGCTTTTTATTAGTTAATGTAAAATTATTTTCATTTATATAAAGTTAATTTAATTTGTTAAATAAAATTTTGAGGGAATATCAAGGGTTCAGCTTTTCAAAGATAATGATTTTGACTCAAGAATATATTTTTTCAAATAAAAGAAATAAAAACATTTTACAATTATATTACATTTTTTAATTAACGTAGTTATAATTAAGATACCTTCTATCTTCTCAATGACTGTAGGTTCTCACAACCCAAATGTTCCCCAATTTGTCCTTCTTGCATGAAACTTCCTTCTTTTTTTTCTTCCTTCGCCAGTTTATTCAAAACTCCTCTCATCCAGACTGCTAGTATAATTCATTATTTCTTCACACATGTGACTTGTTAAATCTCAGAGAGATGTGATGTTTCAAAATGCGAGAGATGAGAGGAGGTGTTGTTGCCTCCAAGTTCCAAATCAGAGAGAGCACGGTGTTGACGTCTCGGCATCCATAAGCAGAGAGAACGATGTTAACGTCTCGGGATCCATAAGCTGAGAGAACGATGTTAACGTCTAGGGATCCATAAGCTGAGAGAACGATGTTAACGTCTCGGGATCCATAAGCTGAGAGAGCGAAAAAGACGCCAGCCCAATCGTCCTTTCAAAAACACCGTTAACGGCCAAATCTGCTCCATCATGGCCTTCATATTTATTACGTCTTAACTTACAATAACTATATAAAATTCAAATTATACAATAAAAAACATTTAAAAATCCTAATCATTTTTAACATATCCCAATTTAAATTGATAAGCAAAAACCACGTAACAATTAGATCGGCGGCGAACTCTCGCTGGCGCCAAATTCAAACTTGAATTCTTTTAAATTACAATTTATCTCGACTCCGAAATATCACTATATATATATATAAAATGTTTAAACTTTTTTTTAATACTTCAAGTACAATAAAATAACACAAACACAAACAATTTTTTAAAAAATCAATAAAACAATATTATCTTCAAGAGAGGATCTTAAAAAAAAAAAAATAATGCCGGTCTGTACCTGGCTTATGAGTCCTGGGCCAGACAAGTGGAACTTATAATCTGAGTGGATTTGCATATTTATTTTGCTGGATTATAACCGGCTAATGAGTGCAAATGGTTAAGGTAAAAATAAAGCCGTTTTATTTTTCTTTCCATTCACGCTGTTTTAAAAATCAGCTTAGTCAAAAGGAAACATGATAAATGAAATGGACAATTTAGCATATATACACTAAAAAATTTGATAAGATCTCACCGTTGACAAGGTTTTTTACAGCTAAATGTATCTAAATGGCATTCATCTGAACCATGGCACTGGAATTCACAAATATGACCACATTCCAATCTCATCCCACATATTTGGGTACAACCTCCAAAAACCAGCGGTAAAAAGTCTTCTGTGGTCCTCACGTATGTTATAGTACCATGTGTGCTGCATTTTAAAGGAAGTTCATTTCCTAATAAAAATGTTACATTTCTAAAAATTTTCACACAGATAAAATAAAAATTTGCAGTAAAATGATCATTACCTATTACTTTATTTCTTTGAAGAGTCTCGTTAATACCTTTCCAAACAGATGAATTACCCTGTAGGCAAGTCATATTGCCGATCAAATAAAATCCCTCCTTCGCTCTGGTAAGAGCAACGCATATTCTATTCATTTTAGATAAGAATCCGATAGAGAAAGGATTACTTCTTACTAATGAGAGAATTATAATTTTGTTTTCTTCTCCTTGGTAGTTGTCAACTACCTCCACCTGAACACCTTTCAGTGAAGGATATTTCGAACGCACCTAGTAATTGGACATCTAATTAGTTGATCATGTAAGTTGAAATACTGCTCCAACATAAACAGATTACATATTTTTTTATTATTGATATATGAAAGCTATGATTAATTTAGAATTAAAATTAATTTTTTGAATAATCAATGAATACAAATATTGTTTTTCATAAAGAAATAACCCTTGTTATTTATAAGTGTCCCTATTTGGGCGCCATTTTGTAATGTTATTTAATTTAAATAAGAATGAGTAAATATTTATATAGTTTGGAATTAATGAATTGTCTTATTAGTTGTTAATTAATTGTCCCTATTCAGGCGCCATAATGTAATGTTATTTAATTTATTAAAATAAAAGTGAAATTTTAATTAATATATAAAGTTGATTAATTATCTAATTAGTATTTAATTAAGTGAAAGTAAATTTTTAATTTTAAAGCTATCCTTGTTGATATAATTTAATTTTGAGGGAATATCAAGGGTTGAGCTTTTCAAAGATCGTGATTCTGACTCAAGAATATATTTTAAAAACAAAAACAAATAAAAACATTTTACACCAGATTACATATAGCATTTGACATATTATTAAATAATCTACCTGTCTATTTTCAAAATAATTATATATCTTCATAATTCAATTTGTTCATCAACTTCTTTTTCATGTCTTAAATTTCTTCATTAGTCTCTTTAAACACTCATCACCATTTTGTTTATACCACAACTATAATGTTAAAGTAATTACAATTAAAACTTCACACATGTGACTAAGGAGAACTCACTAAATTATGGAGAGATGTTGACACCTTGAAGCTCCAGACAAGAAAAAGGTCCCAACACAGGAACTGTGCGCCCAAACACGTTATGGACAAGTTATATCAATTTAAATAAAATAAAACCTAATTTATACATTACAAAATCATTTATGGATTATATTTAATATTTTAACATACCTTTATTCAAATTTATTTTTAAAAAATACGAAATAATTAGATCGACGGCGAACTCTCGCCGGCGCCAGCTTCAAACTTAAATCATTTTACATACAATTTACCTTGACTCCGAAATATCACTACAATATATATGTAATACTATCCAATTAACATTAAATGTAATAAATATGATATTTTACCCACTCCTTAGATAATAAACTCACTTCCTAGTCCTGGTTTTTCACTCCCGTGATCCCAACTCACTCTCTAGATTTAAATAGTTACTATTTATTTAATATATCTAGAAATATTGCAGATTATGTATGCCCACTTCACAAACTTATTTCACACACCTTAGAGAAATAATTTGTGAAAAAAAAAAATCAATTTACATGTTTTATGTAGTGAACATTTTTTTTTTATTGGAATTGTCCAGAAATATTGAAATCACCCAAATGCTACAATAAATATAAACAGATATCTAAATGAAATTGACTTATTTATTATTGCATATTTCATGCTTATTGGCTTAAATTAGATGCAGGTATATTAAAATAAAACTTACAAAATATGAAAACATTATATTATTTTAGTTAACATAATATTCACTGCAATTTTTTTTTTTTTTTTTTTTTTTTTTTTTTTTTTTTTTTTTTTTTATAACGGCTCTACAACCCGGTGACAGGTCTTGGCCTCCTCCAACCGTTTCCTCCAATCGTCACGGTCCCGCGCTGACGCCGTCCAGTTTCGCACCCCCAACATGCTTCTGGCATCTGCAGCGACCCCATCCGACCACCTAAGCTTTGGTCTTCCTTTTCTCCTTGTCCCATGGATCAGTTGGGTCAGCAACCCCTTTGGCATATCTCCATCAGCCATTCTGGCAATATGCCCAGCGTACCTTAAGCGCCTTAACTTGTAGGTTGTAACGATGTCTGCCTCTTCAAAAATCGTATACAACTCCTGGTTTGTGCGGCGTTTCCATTCCTCTCCGATTTTTACCCCACCAAAGATTCGTCGGAGAACTTTTCTTTCAAAGATCATCAGTTCTTTTTCGGCTGCCTTTGATGCTGTCCAACATTCCGATCCATACAGGAGCACGGGGCGCACTAAGGTTTTATAGAGGTAGAGCTTGGTCTTTCTTGAGAGTATTCTCCCTCTGAACTGCCTTGCTAGACCAAAGTAGCATCTATTAGCGGCGGCTATCCTTTTCCTAATCTCCACATCGGGGGTGCTGTCTTGAGTGACTATTGAACCCAGGTACTTAAATTCAGAGACCTTCTCGAACCTGTGTTGTCCTATTGCCACTGTCTCACCTGGCCTCGGAACCTCTTCTGATGCCATGTATTTGGTTTTGGACTCGTTTACCTCAAGCCCAAGTTTACTGGCCGAACTCACCAGAGCCAGAAATGCCTCACTCATGGACTGGAAGGAGCGCCCCACGATATCTACATCATCTGCGTATGCCAACAATTGCACGAGGCTGTTAAAGATGTTTCCGCATCGCTCATCTCGGCGCAAGCCCGCATCTCTTATCGCCTTCTCAAGAGCAAGATTAAACAATAAACAGGCCAGTGCATCACCTTGCCGTAATCCCTTCCTTGCATGAAACTCTTCTGTCAGTTCACCGTTTATCCTAACTACACACCTCATATCCTTCATAGTGACTTTAATCATCTGTATAAGCTTCTCAGGTATATTAAGACCCCTGAGGCCACTGTACAGTTTTTCATGCTGTATGCTGTCATACGCCGCTTTGAAGTCTACGAAGAGATGGTGCGTTTTTTATCTTGTATTCTCGGCCCTTTTCTAAGATGGTCCGCAGACAGAAGATTTGGTCCGATGTAGATTTTCCTTTTCTGAAACCGCATTGGTACGGACCAAGTTCCCTTTCAGCATATGGCAATAGGCGTTTAAATAAAATTTGGGATAGTATCTTATATGCACATGAGAGCAACGAGATTCCCCGGTAGTTATCACATGCATATCTATCGCCCTTTTTGTGAATAGGGCATATTATTGACCTGTTCCAGTCGCTGGGCATCACCTCATCCGTCCAAATCATAAGGAGAAGGTCTTGGAGTACCTTAGTGAGTTCACTTCCACCACCTTTTAAGAGTTCCGCTGGCAGTGCATCGGCTCCAGGGGCTTTATTATTTCTGAGCTTGCTGATGGCATCCTCTATCTCATCCTCATCCGGGGGCTCGAGTTCCACTTCTTCAGTCTGGTTTATCCTGTCTTCCTCCTCCTCCTCCTCCTCCTCTACGTCTTGGTCTTCCATTCCCAGTTCTTGTTCTTCGATTCCTCCACTGCAATTTTAAATGAAAAAAATTATGAAGTAGAAAAAATGATTTTTCCTCCTCTGTAATGGAAAAACACCTTCAATTCCTAAAATCCCTTCTTCCTCTTTGTCACTTTCTACACTTTCAAAGTGATTGTGGAAGTTGCATATCCATTAAGCATTGCCTCTTTGGTTACCATGCTTATTGATGACCCATGAGTATCAACACTCAGTGTTACCCCATATATCACTTCCAACAATCAGTGTTGTCCCTTACATTATTACCTACACAGGTTGGAGTAGCAGCAACAGTGGACCCTTCATACAATAAGTAAGAAATCAAAAATATCATGGTTTTTTTAATATTTATTCAGGTTGGTATGAACGTGACAGGCTCTTTTTGGTATTTTTTCTTCTATGTAAGGAATAACTGAGGCAGAAATTGCTTGAACAAGTTTTAAAGAAATTTTGTTGACATGAATGACTATATAGTTGGGGCTTGATTAACCGAGTCTCGATCAATTGAGTCAGAACCCGAGCCGAGTAAAGTATAAATAATAATTAATCTCTTTTATTGAACACTTTTAAAACAAAGAAAACCACAATATATATACTTAAAATTTTCCAGCACTTTCTCAATTGCAATAATAATAATAATAATAATAATAAAATTTTAAATAAAACTAAATATGCTAAAAGAATAAATGGAGTTAATGTTAAAAATGTAAACAAATGACTAATATGTTTTTAACATACAAACTTACTGCGAAAAGATACAAGAGTTGTGCTCCGTAAAGTGTAAGGATGGTTATATCTTTCTTACTATATCCTTGCTTCAACATATAATCAGCTAAAGCAAGAGCCAAATTAGCTTCATATTTGTTCCTATGACTTTCGGAATCTGTTAACTAAAAATACAATTTTATGTTGAATATAATAAATAACATACAACAGAACCTTAATATATAGAATTTGAAGGTTCCTTGAAAAAATAATATTTATGGTTGCAGAAACCAATTATTAATTAGGAAGGTAAATGTTTAATAATGAAATTTTAAGTTAAACAGAAATCTGATCTACTAAAGAGAAAGATAGTGCTTAATAGGGATAGGTATCATAAGAAAAATATTATTATTCCATATTGACGATTTTTAAGAAAAAATATCAATATTTTGATATAGCGTGCTTCCGATACCTATCTATCCCTAACGCTATTAAAAATTATAGGTACCTGAAAAAACTCCTGTCAATAGATTATTAATATTCAGAAGTTAATGATCTAAATGCTTGTTTACCTCATCCTCAGGGATGGTGTGGTCGAGGAAAAACATATTGTCCCTCACACCTCTTACATCTGGATACTTTTCAACACCTGCATGGTTAAGTAAATTGGGATAAAACTGAGGGATGACAAGAGATGAGATCAATGGTCTCATTCGATGTTGTTCATTCAATGTGAAATATTCTATGCCATTTTTTATCATCCTTTCAAACAATGATACATCCAATTTATGCTTTATAGCTGAAATATGACTTGCAGGGTTTGGTGGCAATTGCTGATGGTCACCTAAAATAGAAAATTTAACATTAAAAAAAGGCTGATCAGGATTGTGTACACACATTTTCAACCAACAGCCAATGTTTTCAAATGCCTTCAGTGCTACCAGTGGGTGGGTAGTTGCTTCCCAAGCAATTGTTGTTATTATATACTTTATTATCACATTTACTGGATGTGTAATTATTTTTCAAACGACTTAAAAAAAAAAGAGAGGTTCTCAACTAATCTGTATTTTTTTATTATTATTTTTTTTTGTGTGTGTGTATGTTACATGATTACTCGGTCAATTCTGAATCAATTTTGATGATTCTTTTTTATATCGGTAGGGCATACTTCAGAGGTGGTCCCATAAAAAATATTTTAAAATCAACACAGCACTTTTTAAGAAAAATAAAAACAGTTAATAAAAATCATATAAAAATCTAAAATCTCCATGGTAACTAAATCTAAATTATTAAAAAAAATTGATAATTTACATATACAGACAACTCTCGATGTGTCGTAATTCGATAAGCTGAATTCTTAAATAATTCGAACAAAATCTACGGTCGGAAGTACATTACACTTAAATTTCACCTCAAAGAGACAATTTCAGACAGAAAACATTAAAAATTGTGTGAATAAGTCAAACTGAAAATAGAGTTCATCGCCTCTATAACTCAAACTCAAATTTAAAGAATTTCATGTGTAATTTGTTTTCCTGTTTCCCGTCATTGTTTATCTTTCCAGTTCATAGTTACACCAGTCACCTATTATTAGTGATACACTCGAGTGGTTTTACAGTGGCTATTGAAAATTCCTACAATTAACGAAAAGTTAAAATCGATTTGTAAAGTGGAGAAATGAGACAGGAGTTGGGCGTTTGTTGCTAGTGAATTCCGAATTCCGCGTAGTTCTGTTTCAGCCATCCTAAAGAATAAAGAAAAGATCGCCGCTGATGGAAGACGGTAAGTCTACGGTAAGTCTTTTAGGCACCCTCAGAAAAAAGCGCAGTTCAGTTGAAAGTTATATGATAAATTGGTACCGGGTATTTAATTTTCTGTATCAATGATTTTATATGTATGTACAAACAACATACACATTAATGAAAAATATACGTAATGATTTCAACTACAATTTTGTGTTCAATTTTCCCATTATATGAAGATAAGTGGAATGATAACCTTGATAATTCTTTGTTCAGTAAGTCGAACTATTTTTCAGGGTAGCTTGAAGATCGAGAATTGACTGTATTAAACAAAAATACTCTCACCACTAAAAATTATAAAATAAAAATAATTTTTAGGAAAAAAAAAAAAAAAAAAAAAAAAAAAAAAAAAAAAAAAAAACGACTTGAAGATTAAACCTACATATACAAACTTGAACTAAAAAATAAAAAATTATATTTTAATTGCTTCGAAACCAAAACCATTAAATGACAATCAACGAAATTATCGACACTTATATACCTATTCACAATTTATGATAATTTATTTTTGGAGTCGGTGCAAACCAAAACAAACAGAATTTGAAAAGAAATGGTAATTTTAAAGATCCTCCCACTGTTTCATCACCGCCACACCGCTGTTTCCGGCCATTTGAAAGTATATTGCAAAGGCAGAATTAAACTGTCCTTCTTGGCTGGCACTGACTCCAAAAATAAATGATGGTAAATTGTGAATAGGTATATAAGTGTCGATAATTTCGTTGATTGTCATTTAATGGTTTTTGTTTCGAAGCAATTTAAATATTATTATTATATAATAATTATCGATAATATAAATATTATCGAACTTACATAATCACTGCAAATTGAACAGAATTATCACTAAATATTACTGACCATTATGAAATCCCTTACAAATGATTATGATACAAATAGCCTGATCATATACCAGTTAAACTTATCAAATCATGCCTTTCCCCTCACCTATTCCTCTCCTATACCACGTTTACAATTTTCGTCTTTAAAATTCGATATTTCCTTCTTCTTGGAAAACAGCACTGATCTGCCCCTTGAATAAAATCCCCAATTTTTCATTTCAAAAAGACTTCCGTCCTATTTCCCTCCTCTCCAACCTATCAAAATCTCTGAAACGCATTGTTCAGTCCAAACTTTCAGTTTTCCTAGATCGCTCCCTCCTTAATCCATATCAATCCGGTTTCCGTCCTGGGATACTCTACCTAATCTGCCCTCCTGAAAATATCTCAAGACATTAAAAATGTTTAAAGGATATGAGACATACATTTTTTTTATTGTTTTTGGGGTTAAGATGTTTCTCTGATTCCGAGAAAAACTAAGTTTTAGAAACATTATTATGAATTTCACAATATCCCAAGTGAATAAAATGTTCATGTACTTATTCAGAAATGATTGTGCTTAACTTAAAACTTTACATTTCAGATTTTTTTGTTTCAGTCTTAAGCTTTGCAATTTTTTTCTTGCAAGTTTTCTCTGAATTCTCGGCAATGATTTATAAATCTGTTTTTAGTTGTTTTTTCATTTTTCAGGTAGTTGAAGTTCAGAAGATAAGTCGCTTTGTTTAAGTTTCAAAACTCTTCTTTTCTAAAATAAAAATTTCAATTTTTTTAAAAATCCTATAAAAAAATTACCAAATTTTTAACACTAAATGCGATGGAAAGTGATAGAATAGCTTTTATTAATAAGTTCTAAAAGGAGAGGTGGGAAAGAGCCGTTAGGGATTGGGGGGGGTTAAGGGACACATCTCACCCCAGCCGAAGAGGACTCTTTTCTATTCTATACTCACTGGGCACACCCAATCTCAACAAAGTGGGTATCCTTAATTGGGGAAAAAACCGGGGGGGGGGGGGGGGGGGTTGAACATAATTTCGGCCAAATCTGCTCCTTTCAAAACCGTATCCCTGCATCAGTTCATCCTTACTTATGTACTGAACCCATGACACCCTTTACAGCTTCACTATAAAAAGATGAATTAGAATGATTTTAGTTTATTTTTAAATGTGGATATGTATTTCCAAAACTTTATTTTTTAAATCCATATCAATGTTTTATTGTAAAAAAAAAAAAAATAAAAAAAAAAAAAAAAAAAAAAAAGAATGATTTTAGTTTATTTTTAAATGTGGATATGTATTTCCAAAACTTTATTTTTTAAATCCATATCAATGTTTTATTGTAAAAAAAAATAAATAAAGAAAAAAAAATAAAGAAAAAAATAAATAAATAAAAAAAAAAACTTGGGATTTTTTTAATACATAAGAAGTAAATATAAAGATTTTATTAATTTTTTAATTTTTTTATGAACCTTTTTTTAAGCTACTATACTAAATGTAATAATAATTTAGAACCAACTATTAGTCTTTATGTAAAAAACAATTCAATATTTATTATAAAACATACAAACCTATCATAATAACGTGTTCACAGTACTTAGTTAATGCAGTTATAGTATGAATTTCTAAGACCTCTGCTGCTTCTTCGAATACCACTGCAAATAATAACAAAAATAATTTAAATATACAATAGAATGCTGCTATGATTAAAATATTTTGAATAATCTCCAGAGCTTTGTGATTGGTAAAGGAATGTGCTAAATTTATCTATAAGGATTAAAATGATTAGTGCTTTAATATTGTGATACATTTATTAAGAAAGCCCTCTATCATAAGTAAGTACCTCAAAGGACTGTGAGAAGAGGTCGCATTTTTGAATAATGTGTTGATATTAAAAATAAAATATTTGCAATTGTTTTATAAAAGTCAAATAAATCAATTTAATTTTTCCTTCACTATTGATGGAACATTAAAATCAAGAAGACTATTGAAATTTTATTTTGTAATACAACAAACTTCACTTAAGAAACTGGAAATTTTCTTGATTTTTGGACATGATAAAAACAATTCACATGCCAACATTTCGACCTGCCTTTGAAGGTCTTCTTCAAAAATCTACAAACAATATTTCTAATTTTTTTCTTAAACTAAAACATAGCAAGGAGAGAACAATTTGCTTTAACAATACAGCCAATTACTATTTGCATATTTAAAATAATATCTTAAATGGACAACTATTTTCAATTCTAAATCTTCTTTTTTTTTCTATATTGAATGTTTTATCATTCATTATTTAAAATATGCTGGAGTAAATAATAATACCTATTAGTAGCCATTTTAAAGAAATTAGCTTAAAAGTAGTGAGTAATCATAATCTATTTTATATCTAGGATTATTTGAGAACTGAAACATATTTTTAGGTTGAACCTAATTTTGAAAGTTTGAATTAATTATGTAGGAGACCACTATACCTTAAATCACTTTTTATAGTATTAGACTAAAAATTATCAATTTATATTTTTAACTCAGCTATAAGTATTCTCTATGAGATGTCTCAGATATTTAACTTTTATTTTCGCTTTCTGTAAATATTGATTTAAGAACTTAAATAATGAAACTAAAAAAATATTTTATAATTCAATATCATAGAAGAAAGAAACAATTCAGAGTCGCAAAATATACGAATTATAAAAATTTAATGTTACAGGGAAAATTATTATTAAGAATAGAATTTTGACACAGTTATGTCTTTTGGTAGGGGGTCGAAAGTTTTCTTGGGTAACGATTTTTTCACATTCAACTATTTGCCAATAGTTTCCTGATCAGAAATTTAATTTTTTGTTTAATAACATTAGTTGCTAGGACCTAATGTTGATGAGCTAAATTGGTTTGAATGATAAAAGTCTTGTTTAGCCTACATTTTTAAAGGGTTGGGGCTTTTTTTGACATACTCTAGCTCTGTTAGTGTTACTTGGATCAAAAATCTGATTCCTAATTAGAGGCAGTAAATATATAAGCAGTGATAAAAATTGATAAAAAAATGGATAAAATCAAAGGTAGTCTGAATAAATTCAAAATAGACGAACTTAGATCTCCCTCAAAGCAACTGGAATATCATAAGAAAATGGAGGAAAATTTAAAAAATGAAAGCAAAGATGAGACAAGCATTGGAACAGAAGAAAATATAAATCATATGTGGCAAAGAATAAAAAATGTGGTCACCACAACAACTGAAGTGGTAGGGATGAAAAATAATGAAGTACGAGAGAATTGGTTCGATCAAGAATGTCAAAATGCTGTAGATAAAAAGAAGGAAGCTAGAAAGGCAATGCTACAGAGAAGAACAAGTGCGACAATAGAAAACTATAGATTGAAGACGGCAGAAGTTAAGAAACTATGTAAACTAAAAAGAAGAAAGATAGAAGAAGAAAATTTGGAGCAGATGCTAGATGAATTTCAGGGAAATAATAGTAGAGAATTCTACAAAAGGATTAAAAAAGTAAAAAATGGTTTTCAGCCACGTTTAAATTTTTGTAAAGATGAAGAGGGAAATATATTGAGCAACAGAAGAGATATCATAGAAAGATGGAATGCTTACTTCAAGGAGTTGTTTAATACAACTGCAACGGGACATTATGAGGAGATCCAAATTCCACAGGAAGACAAACTAGAACCTCCGGATCCTGAAGAAGTGGAGGATATTATAAACAAACTGAAAAATAACAAAGCTCCTGGAACAGATGGCATCCCAGCAGAAGCTATCAAACTTGGTGGCGAGGCATTACATCGAGAGATCTATGAATTGGTGCTAGCAATTTGGGAAAAAGAGATGCCAGAAGAATGGTGTAAGGCATTGATAATTCCAATCCATAAGAAAGGCGACAAAATGGAATGTCGGAACTACCGTGGTGTAGCACTGTTATGCTCCACATATAAGAGATATTATCAATGCTGATAATGAATAGAGTAGTGAAAAGAGCAGAACAGTTGTTAGGGGAATACCAAAGTGGTTTTAGACCTGAGAGATCAACAATAGATCATATATTTTCCATTAGGATGATGCTTGAAAAATGCTACGAGTGGAATATAAAACTGCATCATCTATTCATAGATTATAGACAGGCATATGACAGTATCAATAGGAGAAAATTATATAAAAGCCTACAAGACTTATGTTTTCCCATGAAGTTAATAAAACTAGTCTAAATGACTTTAAACCATAGCAAAGGAGCTGTCCAAGTGCAAGGAGGGGTGACTGAATCATTTGATATACATAAGGGAGTGAGGCAGGGAGACCCACTGTCACCGTTACTGTTTAATTTAATACTAGAAACAGTCATAAGGGCAATAAGGACGAACCCTGGGAGCATTTATACCCGTATGACCCAGCATCTAGCATTTGCGGACAACATCGTAATCACTGGCAGAACAGAAAACTCCTTACTAGGAGCATTTGAAGAGTGTAGCAGAAAAGCAAGAGAAGTTGGCCTCCAGATAAACGAAGAAAAGACAAAATACCTAGTGACGTCGAAGGAACAAAATGTGGTGGAAAATCTAGAAGGGGCAGGATACCACTTGGAAAGTGTAAAAAAATTTAAGTACCTAGGTAGCGTCATTACTTCAAGAAATGAAATAGATGATGAAATAAAAGAAAGATTAAAGGCTGGTAATAGGTGTTATTGGGCCCTCAGAAAAATAATAGGCCAAAAAAATGCTCCCTAAAAATTTGAAAATTAGGGTTTACGAAACCATCCTTAAACCAGTCGTAATGTATGGGAGTGAAACCTGGACGCTCACTGCAAAGAATGAAAGCATTATAAATAGATGGGAGAGAAAAATTTTGAGGAGGATATACGGCCCTACTAAAGATGGAAATATATGGAGAATAAAAAGCAACCAGGAACTAAGGGAAATGCACAAAGCTCCAGATTTGGTTGCTACAATAAAGCAAAGGAGATTAAGATGGCTGGGCCATGTTCAGAGAATGAGCCCCAACAGATTGCCAAAAATCATGCTGAATGGGCGTCCTGAAGGAGGCAAGAGAGAAAAAGGAAGGCCTAGATTGTGCTGGAGGGAAGATGTTGAGACAGACTTAAAGACACTTGGTGTGAGGTATTGGAGGAGAGCAGCTGGTGACAGAAACAAATGGAGGGAAATCGTGGAAGAGGCCAAGGTTCTGCATGGACCGTAGTGCCATTGTTGTTGTTGTTGTTGTTGTTGTTAAATATGTAAGCAGTGGATTATAGATAGACAGATAGACCTATTGTTTTTACCAGTCAGGGAGAAATAACAATTGTCAAGCTTGGTACATATAATAATTGTGAAAAATATAGCATTGATTAACATTATGTACTTCAGATCAATGATCCACAATATAGGATTAGTTAATGAACCTTGGAACAAGATGTGATAAGTGACAGTTTTAAGATATGCTGTATGTACACTTCCATACAGGTAGTTTAACTCATCAGAAAATACTAAACAAACTGAACTAGAGAGAAAAATTTCAAACAATGCTTGTAAAAAAGTTGTATATAGAAGAACAAACTAATATCCTCCATAACTGGGAAGAACAATGAATCATGAATATGTATGTATATTATCTACTGCTTCTGATAAAGAAACTGTCAGCGAATTTTTGAACTGAGGAAAACTAGCAGAACGGGTCAAAAAAGCCCCAACATTTAAAAAATGTAGGCAAAACGTTACTTTTCTCATTCAAAAATACCTTCTAAACAGTAGGTCCTAATGACAAATGTTATACAACAAAAAAAATCCTCCATTTAATTTCTGATAAGGAACTGTCATTAAAATTTTAATCTGTGCAACAACAGAACTGGAGTGTCAAAATGTTACATTTCTGAGTGTGAAAAAAATGTAACACATTTTGAGGGTAAAAAAAAAAGTTACACAACAAAACTTAAGGTATCCCCAGCCAAAAGAACCCTGACAATAACATTACTTTTTTGTAACAATTTTTTTTCTTTTTTCCTATTACAGGGTGGCCATCAAGTTGGGAAAAAAAATTCAAGCCTAATTCCAGGTTTTCCAGGTCAATTTTCATAAAATTCCAGATGAAATTTAATATAAAAACAGGTGCTCTGTTTTTCTCTAGCATGAGTTTTTTGTTGATTTTATTAAGTATATTATGTGTGATTGATAAAACAAGTATTAGTACAATATTTTCTGTAATACAAATTTTTAAAATCTTTATTTTTTAAATTATTTGAATATTGTTTTATGGAAAATTTTTTGTTTATCAATGATCTTGTTTTAAATAATTAAAACTCTGATTTTTTATATGAGAGAAACCTTTATGAAAGTTAATTAAAAAAATTAGTTGTGTACCTTACATATGTTTCAAACCACACGTGGAGTTTAAGTGCCACCGGTGAGCAGTGACAGACTTGGAAACTACTTATTAGTTCTTATCAGTAAAAACTCTAATACACTGAGATCGGCCGTTATTTGTTTAAAAGAGATTGTATATTTTAAATTAAATTGAATTTATTAAACTTCTGATGCATTTTATGTTTTAATAACTATATTTTTTTCATTGTCATTTAAATTGAAGATGAGCAAAATCCCCCCCCTTTTTTTTTTTTTTAAATGATCTTATGATCTCACAAAGTTACAGGTAAAAACAAAATTTAAGCATAATTCCAGGTTTTCAAGGAATTCCAGTCTGGTGGCCACTCTGTATTAAAAACAATATACAACTGATTTTAACACAGACACATGAACCAACAGAAATAAGTTTGTAATGCTCTCAAATGAGTAATACCTGAGAGAGTGAATACTGATCTAAGGTAAATTATTCCCAAGGTCTATTCAATTTGTTTTCTGATCTTTTCTGTCACAGATAAATATCACACTATTTACTACATAATCTCCATAAATATTATATTATTAACCAATTGTTTATATCAATTAAATAATAGTTCCAGTTTCATGCAAAGGAAAATTTAAAAAGATGCCTTACCTATTTTTGGTTTTATCACAGACAGAAGGGCATGCATACGAGCAGCACCCGTGGTAGTGGCACCAACAGCATCAGGGCATAGCTGAAGAACTCTGAATCCATCATTCATATCATTCAATTCATCTAATGTATTAAGCTTTTCATTAATCTCACTGAAACAATCATCAATTTTTTCCAAACATTTCTTACAAAACTCGTCTGCCCAGTGTTTGTACAACTTCCATCTTTCAGGGATTGACAATTTAAATAAATCATTAGCGCCCAAAGTGGTTATGTCAATGAAATTATCAATATCTGAATTCATTCTGTTCAATATCTTATTTAAAAACAATTCTTTTTCCCCATATTCTAGTAAAATTTGTACCACTTCTGATAATGCATCTTGTCCTTTTATTGGAAAATCATTACAATAAATGTCCTCAATTCTTCCATCAAGGTCAGAGAGTTCATTTACCAAACCAGGTATACTAATTAGTAAAAATGAATTATGGGGTTGATTTATTGAAGAACTATATTCTGAACGATTCGATAGAAGATCATCTAAAAACTCTTGATTGCTATCACACATGTCACTACCTCCAAATAACCATTCTTCAAAAACATTAGATTTAGATAAATAATATTTTTGATTTTCTGATAGCACTTCACTGAAAGAAGCTAGACTAAGGACTCCTTTTTTATCTTTAATAAAATCAATGACAGCCTGCAATTCAACTATTTGTGATCTTAGAATTTCAATTTGATTCTTTAAAGTATTGATTTGATCTCTAATTACAGGGTTACTGTTGATAGTTTTTACTGCATTACGGAGGCAACATTCTTTGACAGCATCACAGTTCGACTGGCTTCCAAGTCTTACAATGTTTCTTCCATCTTTTATTAATGATTCTAAAATTTGGTCTACAGCATTATTTCGATAACAAATGACTAAAATAGGAGATTTGTCTTTTTTCCAAGCTGAACTATTGTTTAGAAGAATATTTATTATTCTCAAACCCAAATGGGACTTCCCAGTTCCTGGTGGCCCTTGGATTATAACAAACTCTTTGGTTAGAGCAGCTTGCAATGCAGATATTTGTGACTCATTTAAGGAGAATATTTCCCGGAATTCGTATGAGGTTATTTTAAAAGGGTTCACTTCATTTCCTGAAATCGAATAATTAGTTCCATTATTTAAGTAAACTGGTGGATTTATTTCTGCATCAACTTGAACAATATATTTTTCCATTGGAAAAAAAATTGGTTCTATCTTCTTTATAGTTTTTAAAACTTGAAAGTAAGGGTTAAAAAACACCCTAGGTTCGATTATTGTACATTTACTGTACTTTTTAAATTTAATTAGCTTATTTACAACCAAAGCTGAAATTAAAAAAAAATTATCTTCATTTCTTGGTGTTCTTTTATCATCAAAAAAAGTCAAATAGTAAGTTTTAAAATTGTCATTGGACACAAGGAGCAAGGAGCCATGTATTAGCCTCTTGGATGTACTCCAATCAACTTTTTTCAATTTCTTATTATCGATTTCAAAACTAATAGACAAATTAGTTTTCCTACTATTCTTCTGTAGACCACAATAGATGGCATCATACACAAAAATATCTTTGATTCGCGAAGATTTGCTTTCTTTTGAATTAATATTATCTATATATTGTTTTAAACCAGAACGTAAATTACAAACAAAATCTTCCTTAAGTAACTTAAAATGAAGATTTAAATAATGTGAAGGATTTTCATAAGGACCTGTGATAATGTTAGATTGCAATTCTGGAATTTCATCAATATCATCAGGAGATGGTAGAATACTTAAACTGCTAACATCAAAGCGAGTCTTTATATTCTCCAATTTTTCAGAAGTATTCGTGATTATCTCTTTGATATTATCGATCATAAAGTCAGGTATGTTGCTAATTTTTTCAATTTTGTTCAAAGAATTTGTCAAAAGTTCATAGAAATCATCTAATATTTCAGATGGAACGAAATTGATAATTTCTGAGTAATACTTTATAAGCTCTTCTAAATTCTTCAGCATGCCTTTAGATGAACTTAATAAAATACAAGACAAATAATTATCTATATTCTCAAAAAACTGCTGATTTAGAGAAAAAGAAAGAAAATATTCTTTTGAGACTGGGTCATTTATTTCACAAATTCGATTTAATAATTCTAAAACAACAATCATGTCATTAACTCTCCTAAAATTACAAAATAAGTTTTTGAAACCATGTTTGTTTTTAATAATTACAAAAACAAGTGAATCATCATTTTTACGTATCCAACTTTTAAGGAAATTATTTGATAAGTCATAATGACTATTTCTTTTCTCTAGACCCTTTTCCAGCTCATTACTTTCACAAGTAAAATCATCACAACTTAAAAGGGACGATACTGAAGAGCGTGTACTACTACACTGTGACTGTAATCGTATTCGTGGACCTCCTTTGAAATTAAATTCTTTTCTGTTTGCATTTGGTTTATTGTGAAACTTATTAGAACGAAAACTGTTCTGAGACAAAGAATTACATAGTAATTTATTATTTCTTTTGTTAAAATCGGGATCAATTTCCAGGTCAATACTTAGATCAGTATCTGCATTACTTAAAAGAGATGAAACTGATGATCTTCTACTACTGTGTTGTGAACCTGCCTGTTTGTGTCGGCCTCCTCTATAACCAAATTCTTTTATGTTAGATTTAGGTATATTATTAACCTGACCTGAGTGAAAATTATCCTGAGACCAAGATCTAATTGTGTTATGCTTTTCAATATTACTTTTTTGTAATTTACTTCTTCTTTCAGTTAAATTTCTGCTCAAATGAGATTCATTGATAGACAGCCTACTAAAATTCTTTGAAATAGAATTTTGATTATAATTCTGTTTATTATATAAAGGTTGTTTTTCTAAAATACTCTGCCTCGAAGCAGACCTTAGATCCATTTTATTTTTATTCATTAAGTATCCATCCAGATTCGAAAGATCAACTCCTCCGGAAACAGAATTTGAATTACTATTTTGTTCATCAAGAAAAGAACCAGTTTTTAAATGATTTTGTTTTAATGCAGTTTGTCTTTTTATTATCGATCTGTTCTTCTGGTTGGGAGATTTAAAAGTTCTTGAATGGTCCATTGTTCTGAAATACAGAAAGAACATAATATAAAATAATACATATATAATAATATAATACCTAATATAAAATTCTATTGAGTTAAAATCACTGACTATCATAACCTAAATTTTTATTAAATCATAAGCAACTTTATTACAGTTTTACTCAATTTGAATACATTAATAATTTTTATCTGGTATTTACTGACAGTGGAGCTAACGAAGATGTAGGTAGTTTGGGTGTGCATTCATAGAAACAATTAAAATATAAATTGTATTTTATAGTGCGCCAACCTTTATGTTTAGTTTTGGCTAATTTTCATTTTCCCCACGATTCATAACAATTGTTCCCCTTTTTCTTTTCCTTTTCTTTAACTATGTACTTTTAAGTTTATAAAACTATTTATGCCTTAATCTTAATAATTGTTTAATTTTGTTTTATTTATATTTTCTATTTTCATACTGTTTTCTTTTCTTGTCTTATTTAAAATTTACTCCTTTTTTTTTTGCCATATATGTTTGTTTGTTTTTCTTTTAGCCCCGATGAAGGCTTAATTAAAGTGCAGGCAGAAACGTCGGCACAATAAATTTAAATTGTGGTTCCATGACAGCACACACCAACTACCAACATCTTGATTAATAATTTAGTTTTTGAATAGTCTTTCAATTGCAAACCTACCTGGTTAATAAAAGACAGGTGAAATATCTTATTTTAAGAATAGTTTAAAATGGTTAAAAACAGAAAAAAAGTGGTGATGTGTTGAAATTTTAATTATCTTTTTACCAGATGGAAAATAAATTTTTATGATTAATTTAATTTTTCCTTTTTCAGACAGTTTATTAAATTAAGATAGTCCTGTGATGTATGAGTAGTTACGGGTCGTTCTGAGTGGAACGGAACTTGGAACTGGTTTCAGCTTTGAACCGGTTTGGAACGAAACAAGCTACCCAAGTTTTACGTTCCAACTGGAACGAAAACCAAAGCCATAAGATCTCTGGTTTCGTTGGTGTAGATAGGGTATAGATTGCAACTCTCGTTTCGTTCCACCCAACGGAACTTGGAACTAGTTTCAGCTTTGAACCGCTTTGGAACGAAACAAGCTACCCAAGTTTTTCGTTCCAACTGGAACGAAAACCAAAGCCATAAGATCTCTGGTTTCGTTGGTGTAGATAGGGTATAGATTGCAACTCTCGTTTCGTTCCACCCAAGGTCGTCCCGAATGATCTCTCTCTCCCTCCCTCCCTCCCTCACTTGATCCCTTCCATCCGCACAGAGCCCTACATCCGTTGATCTTACTGCTCTTGATTTTTATGCTTAGAATCAGAATCAAGCTGAGCATGCAAAAAGTTTTGTGAAGGATAGGTTGACTGTTTTCCATCGGTTGCGCCAATTTCCGTACCACGAGCGGTTGCGCGTTGTACAAAGTACAACACACTGTTTGTTTTTTTTAATCCCTTTTCGTCCAAATATTTTGTTATCTATTGAATAAAATATTTAATTCTACATTGAAAATAGATTACATGTACAAAATATTACCTGAGAGAATAATATTTTGAACGTAAATGAAAATATTTTTAAAGTTATAACTAGATAAAGTATTATTTAGCATATTATGGTATTATATATATATATATATATATATATATATATATATATATATATATATATAATCATTATTTGCAGGTCTAAAATGGTTGTTTTTATGACCAATTATTGTGAAAAAAAAATTTTTGAGGAATGATTTTTACAAATAAAATGTAGATGTCCCCGACTTTTTCAATAATTTTTCTAGAAATTCCCGACTTTTCAAAAATATTTCTAGAAATTGTAGCCAATCGATATTTTACTGCTTTTTCAATAATGATCTAAACAAATCAATCTATGCATACTTTGTTACTTAACATATCACAGTTAAACAAAAAAAAAAAAAAAAAAAAAAAATTGTTTTTATATTTCAGATTACTCTAGATAAATTTCAAGAAACACATCAATGTCGAGTATTGCCATTCGGTTTAAAAATAGATACGAGGTTACACGGGGTTGTCGGATAAAACTACTTCAAAAATATATGTCCGATCAGATAATTCTTTTTTTTCCATCTGAAAGCTGGTTAAATTTACTATGAGACCTCATCTATGAAATTTTGATCAAGTCCCATGATGTACTCATGCCATCACGCAGAGAACTCCATACTCTTGTGAAATCCACTTTTTTTCCCAGTATATTTCTTGCTATAACTCCGAAACTATTTACGAGAAATGGGTGTTTTACAGAACTTGATCAAAATTTTATATATAGATCGGATAGTAAATTTAACCAGCGTTTGAACAAAAAAAATAAAGTTTTAATCGGACAAACAGTTTCGGAGTTGCAGTTAAAAAAAAAAAAAAAAAAAAAAACAATACAGAAAAACGTGTTTTTGCGGAGTAGTGTGACTCACCGCAAGTTAGCCAATCTCCTCAATCTTTCCCTCTCCTACAGCTTTAAAACTATTGACTTGAGAAAAAAAAAAATCATAGGATCAATTTTTTTTCTAAATGTGATTGGTTTTAATAATATAAAGAACACAAAATGTACCACAAATAACGGATTCCGAATTATTTGACCAAACAACTGTGAACTTACGATTTTCAACCCTTTCCCCTCTCCCCCATGCGATAACCTCAGATATACGACATATATATATATATATATATATATATATATATATATATATATATATATACATATATATATATATGATGTTTGTTCAAGCTAGTATGTAGGTATATAAAACAATGTTCGATGATGATGTAATTCCCAATTATGCTATACTTTTCTTTTTCATTAATAAATTATTTAACAATAACAAAAATAAATAAATTTTGATTGTTTGATAAATAAACCATAAAAACACAGAACAGTATTTTCCCCCGGAACACACTTAAATTGTAGCAAATCTAGTTTACATTAAAAGTATGTAGAGTGACTACACCTATCAGACGCTTCCTTAACTGACATATTGAGGAAAAACTGAAAAAATTCTGAAAATTTTAGCATTAACAAAGACTTTTTCCCGACTTTCGCAAATTTTCTGTAAATTCCCAACTTATTCCCGAATTTTTCCCAACCATACGAAATTCCCGACATATTCCCGAAAAGTAGACACCCTGCTAAAGGAAATGGGTCGATCCATACAGGATATGAGTAATGTTAATGCCTTCGGTTCAATAGAAAGCAGAAAGCTTGATTGAATAAAACCATTTTAAAATAATAATTTTTTTTTAATAATTATACTTGCTATGCTATTTAAACCTTCCTAATATTATAGTAGCTATAAATTTCTTAATTATAAAATAGATGAAGATTAACAGCCCGAAGTCACAACAAAAGATGGAACGAAACTGCATGGTAAGTAGGTAGTAGGTTAGTCAAACTGACGTGGAACGAAAAGTGGAACAGACCGTAAAATCGTAAGTTGGAACGGCCCTTCACTTGTATGTAGAAGGTTAGTCAAACTGACATGGAAAGAAAATTGGAACGGAACGAAAACTGAAACTGGTTCCAATAGTGGAACGAAACCGGAAATCTCATTCCGCTTTTAAGTCGGAACGGCCCTTCACTATGTATGAGAGACAAATTAAAGGATTGTGTCACAATATAATAAAGACTTGAAGCTGCAACTTACTTTTTTTTTATAAAAATGTTCAGAAGCATTTTTTTATTATTTTTTGGAACTTTTCCGTACATTAGTATATGAATGAATGAATGAATTACTGTATTTTGTAAAAATAATTACAATCACAGGAGGTCTGACTCCAGAATGAACAGTTAAAATGAAAAAAAATATATATATATCTATACATAAATTGAAACAAACATAAAGTCCATATATCACACATAATATAAAATTAAATAAATAGACTACACATAATAAGTACAACTTAAAAAAAAAAAAAAAAAAAAAAAACGAAAATTTTCGGCTGAAAAAGAAAAAACCAAATTTTAGACAAATAAAAATTAAACAAAATACTTCGAGATAACTAATCACCATCTGAATTAAATGTACGTGTTATAAATAAATAAATAGCTTTTAAATGCTTTATGGTCTTAACGGTTAAAAGATTTTCTATGGTCAATTCAGGAGTAGGTTTGGGCAGGAGATACTTGCTTAAATACTTTTGCCTTTGTCTCCTAAATGCAGAACAATCCAGCAAAAAGTGTGTGACACCATCGCTTACATTTGTGTCACAAAACTCACAGGATAGATCACTGTTAAATTTCCTATGCATGCCACCGTACGACAGTCGTGTATTCCTTTTGCTGGCCATCCTTAGTTGAGCGAGAATTCTCTGGTTATCTATATGGGTGCTGAATTGTAGGTACGTTTGAGGTATACCAAAGGTTGCGACATTTCTATAATATAGATTAAACTCGGACTGCGCCACCCGATCGAAATCTAAACTCATGAGATGATTCCTCATTGCGTCTTCGAGGTCGACGCCGTGCTGTTTAATGATTTCTAAGTTTGAACAAGTCAAAATGTCAGAAGCTCCCACCATAGCGAGCAGTTTACCAAGCTCTCTCAACCAGTTATGAGGCATAGTGGTAATTTTTCGAAATTCAAAGAGCCTCTTATAACATATTTTTGGCAGCTGATGGTCTTCCATCCCCAACATTTTTACCCACCACTTCAACATCCTTTTAAAAATTTTTAAGAGTACGTGAGTCGTACCAGTCTCTACCCTTATGTAAAAGTTAGGTGTGTTCCGGGGTAACTTTAGTAAATACTTCACGTATTTTAATCTGCCTTGCTCTAATAAATCCGAGTATTCACTCCCCCAAATTTCGGCTGAGTGAAGGAGTATGCTTTCCGATAGTGATTCGTACAACTGACATTTAGTATTCCAGTTATCGGATTTGCATGCTTGGAGAATGTTGGTTACCACTGCATTAGCAGAAGAATGCTTTGTCAGAGCCGATCTGCAGGCCTGCCTAAATTTACCAGAAGAAGAAATGGTAATGCCAAGATAATTAAATGATTTTACGACTTCGATGACCGAGCCGTCGTACTTAAAACTCTTAAGTTTCCCTAAACGGTTGCCTTTCTGTGACACCATGATCTTAGTTTTGTCAGTGTTAACGGTAAGAAGGTTAGATTTACAATATTCTGACAAAATGTTAAGACATGTTTGAGTTTCAAGCCAGGTTAAAGAGAAAAAAAAACATATCGTCTGCGTATAAAAGAGCAATCAAGTCGACATGATTCATTATATTTATACCTCTAACATTTCTATCTCGAAAAAAAGTTATAATGTCAGAAATATAAAGTGAAAATAAGAGAGGACTAAGTATTTCCCCCTGCAGAACCCCTTCTGACACATTCATTTCCTTTGATAATTCAAACCCATCTGAAACTCTAAAAGTGGCTACTTCATAGAAATTGATCAAAATTCTCAAAAATTTGCCGTTAATCCCCTGATTATAAAGTTTATTCCACAGCTTACTATGTGGGACCGAATCAAAAGCTCTTCGGAAATCGATAAATGTGGAAAACACCTTTCTTCTTTTCAATCTCAATTGAATGTTAATTCCAGCAGTGAGGATGAAGATGCAATCTCTGCAGCCCCTGCCCTTTCTAAAGCCCATCTGTTCTTCCGGAATTAGTTTTACAGAATCTGCCCAGTTCACTAATCTATTGTACATAATACGGGTAAAGATTTTAGTTATAGCATTAAATAAAGCTATCCCCCTGTAATTTCCAGGATCTAGCGGGTCTCCCTTTTTATGCAGTAAAATCAATTTTAGTGAAGGACCATTGATTAGGAATATTTTCTTCTTCCCAGATCTTGTTGAAGAGCTTTAACAAGTATGTAAGCCAGGTATCATCGAAGTACATGTAACACTCGTTTGGTATCATATCAAACCCCACTGCCTTTCTTGGTTTACAACTTATGATGCTGTCTTTTAATTCGTCCATGGTGAACGCGGAGTCTAAAACGGGGTGAAAAAAAAAACGGGGTACCTAAAATGAATAACCTCCTTTGGAGGTAAAACGTTATCATAAAAATTTTCCCATGTGTTCAAATTGATAGGACATTTAACAAATTTTTTCTTTTTATAATTTTTAATAGCGGACCAGAACTCTGAAGAATTCCTTGTGTTTCTTAATTTGTCTTTTAAATTATCCAAATACTCCATCTGACATCTTTTAACCGTTTTTCTGTATTGAGTTTTTGCAGTTCGGTACCTGTCCAGTATCTTACTATCGTTGAATTGAGACCTTCTACACAATTTATACGATTTACGAGCCTCTCTCTTAGCATTTAAACAGTCCTCATTGAACCAAGGTTTATTAATACTTCCTTGCTCTGTTCTGTGCCTATTATTCTTTTTTAATACACCAGTTTCCGCCATGATACACTGAATGATATCTACTAAGTTTAGGTACAGCTCATCTGATGACATTTGGTCCGGGTAATCGATGTTACACTCTTTTAGGGCTAGTTGTAGTTTGTTAAGGGCAGTTTCTGTTCTATTAATGTAGTAGAAAAAAGGTTTTTCCGAGCTACCACTTTCAGAATGAAATTCATTCAACTCTATTTTTATAACTATTTGAACTAAAAGATGATCGGATAAATCCGAAGCATTAATCAATCTAAAATCAGACATTACATCCAGGCACCCAGTGGATATCCAAACTAAGTCAATGACGCTCATACCTTTGTCGCTGACGTAAGTGAAGTTTGCAGGGCTGTCCATAATAGATCTGCCATTACATACCAACAAACCTAAGTTTTCCATAATTTCTACCAAATGATTACCCCTATTATTAATTACTTCATCGACTAAAAAACCTATTTCCCTTTAAGATAGACCCAATGAACATTTCATTTTTTCTAATGCGTTTAGTCGACCAATTCTAGCGTTGAAGTCTGAGCCTATTATTAATTTAGGGCTATCATAATCGATCATTATATAATGAAGTTCTTTGTAAAGCAGATCGATTAGATAATCATATTCCTTTCCCGGGCGTAAGTAGACAAGACCAAGGCATAAATAATCGCTATCAGTTTTGAGTAACAAGCAGATAAACCAACTGTAACAGCAAATAACTTTTATTTCCCTAAAAAAATCTTTCCGTACGCAAATGAGCAAGCCTCCACTACCCCTACCTTTACAATGCTCCTTAACTGCCGAAGAATAATAACAAATATAATTATTTAAAAAAAGGGCAAATTAATATCGAAGACAAAAGCCATGTTTCAGAAAAACAGAGAGCATTCATTTCCATTAAAACGTTGATCTCTGATGCAGACAAGCTTTGTAAAGTATTAATACCATAAATATTCCAAAATCCAATTTTTAATTTATTTTTCAGAATTTTTTCAGGACATGTAGGAAATAAATGCTCTGTGCTTTTACACTTATCGTTAAACTTCCTATTAGTTAGAGCTACTTCTTTCACGAAAACGAAACTCCGAAAGTTTCTCAACTGTCGTGCTTTTTAGTTTCTTAGAGGTGTTGCTGTTGTCATTTTCTGGTGAGTGTGAGGATTCACTCATCATTTTCTCTACCTCTTCTAGAGAATAAATTACGCTGCGGCATTTGAATTTATTTTTAAAATATGTAACATTTTTATCGATTCTAGATAAATAACTGATGCAGTTGAAAATTCTCCTGCTATATTGTCTATCTTCTGGACTTCTATCATGACTTATAGGTGTCTTCATAGTTAAGAATGTCGATTTTCTTTTCATGATTTCCTCTTTAAGGCGATAACTGTTAAGGGAGACTAAAATTGGGCGATCTCCGGTACTTTTACCTAATCTCGAACATCTGTTTACGGCAATTTCTGGTAATTTAAATTCAGCCGCATCGCAAACTGCTAGAACTGTTTTCAGAACGTTCTCGTTTTTTCTATTTTCCTGTTCTGGAACTTTGTGTATAATGAAGTTATTGGCTCTCATTTGCCGTTTCAAATATCTAACTTCGTTCTCTAAAGAAGCATTTCTGTTTTCCAAAGAGACACATTTATCTTTTATATACTTATTTCCTCCATGGCTAATTTTAGAGCATTGGCTATGGTTTCGGTATTCGCCTTTATTTCGTGAATTCCCTTAGTGTTTTCTTTTAAGGCCTCCAATATTTCGTCATTAGTGCAAACCATATTACTGTAGCTGAAAAAACTATATAACTAGTAATAAATGAATACGAAAACAATATCTTTAACCGTATAGTATTTCGTAAGTTAAAGACATAATAATCAGTAATGCCTTCCCTTTAATGCTCAGAAGACAACTGAGTGTGCCAGACTGTCACAGCCCCCACCACACCGATGAGATAGAGAGATAAGGGCACCTACCTGGATTAAACGTCCAAGCTGATCGTACTGGTTCTCATTAAATTTTGTAGAAACCGTTGAAGGTATCAATCTCAGATTTCACAGTATTCACTAAAACACTAAAGTGCACTTGGATGTCAAATTTGAAGAAGATACGTGCAGAAAAAAACATGAAACACACAGGTTGTATAGAGACACTTGTATACTCCACCAGCTCTGAAGCCAGACTCTTCACGTACATTAGTATATACTTCATAAAATTGTTTCTATTTTTCATTCTTTGTTTATTTTGGTCATATGGCCAAGTTTTTAAATAAATCTGCTGATTTATTGAGAGCTGACTTTAAGTCTTTGGTCTAATCATGTGAATTGGAAGTGAAGGAAGAAAAACTACTGATAGGCCAGCCCAGATAATAATAGGAATCATGGCGCAGTCGGAAAGACATAATTCGCAAAATTCACGAAAACCGCAAGAATTTTAGATCGGTGAAAATGTTCTGATCCAAAACAGGGGAACCAAAGATTGGATTTAGGGTGTGATTTGACAGAAGCTATATCAACCAAGGTTTTACTAAATAGAGCTTCCTGAAAGAAGATTTATTAGGAGAAACTCTATCCACATATGATACCAAGGAAGTATAATCAAGTGCCTACATCAGTTTCTTCATCGAGACAGGAAGAAAAGTTTTGAATATTCTAAATGGGGCCTAGAAATCAGCAAAGAGAAGACAGAATACGTGGTCTTCAACGCTTTTACAGCTTCTCTGCTATTAGAGAAGTGGTCGCTACATCGGAGTACTCTCTTCAAGCATTTGGGAGTTTATATCGATGGCAGGGGAACGCTTGAAAGCGACATAAAAGAAAAAATAAAGAAAGGAAGAAAGCTGATTGGCATGATGAACTCTGTACTGTGGAGCCCAAATGTTTCACTGGAAACCAAGAAGAGGATTTTCCATTCCTTTTTTGAAGGAGTAAGTAATCCTTTATGGTTCGGAAATGTGGGTGGTAGGAACAAGAGATGCACAGAGCTTACAAGCTGTCGAAATGGATTTTTGGAGAAGAAGCTGTCGCATTTCCATGGTTCAACGGGAAACTAATTCTGCCAAACGAAATATCGTTAAGGCGGAAAACACAACAGTTCACACCATTCACACCAAACAGCTGCTGTTGTATGGCCATCTAAGAAGAATGGGACCTGAAAGATGGCCAAAAAAGATACTTAACTACGTCCCGGAAGAAAGACAAAAAGAGGCCGCTCAAGGAAAACATGGGTTTAAGTAGTTAAGGAGTTAATGGCGGCGAGAGGATTACGGGAAGGAGATTGGGTAGACCGCGAATACTGGCGGTTCCATGTATTGTATGTATCGGTATATAGGTCTAAGGTCGTCAAATCCGATAAAAGAAATTAATTTAGAAATAAAAAAGTGTTGAGAATTGTCAATTATTCTTTGTAAGCTAAACATTAACACCTTCTTCCACCATTAGCTTCAATTATCAAAAACATATTGATGAGGCATTTGCTGACTGTGTAACTAATGAAGATGTAGGTAGTTGAGGGGTCTGCAGTCATGGAAACAAAATTAAAATATGAGCTTAATTTTTTGTGCCGATGGTTCAGCCAGCAATGTAAGCCTTCATCAGGGCTAGAAGAAATACGAACAAAAATATATGATTAAAAAAATAAATAAATAAAAAAAAAATAAAAAAGGGAGGGAGTTTTAAAAAAGACATAACAATAAAAGACAACTAGATATCATTGATGGGGAAATACATAAATAAAGCATAACAGTAGGTAGATAAACAATATAGTGGATAAATAAATTTTATCAACATATTTTTTATTAAAGAGTGAGTATTTGAGAAAGGTTGGGGGTTATAAAGCACTGGTGCTAACACATTATTTAAAATCTTGATTTCCCTACATCTGTACATGCACCATAAATCTAGCATATTACATGTATCTAACATGTTTTTATTTTTTTTTTACTATCTTCGCTTTTGACTGTTGCATTTGCATGTTCTTGGCCTCTTCTTACACGAAGATTTCAAAATTCCTTCAGCAGAGGATCACTTTGAGGGATTTCAGAAACCCTTCTGGTGAAATTAGTTCGCTCATCGCCAACATACCAAAATGAGGCAGCACCCATTGGAATGAAATGTCATGCAGATCATTTTTTTAATTAGATTGTTAATGAATTAATGCTTGGAATCAGAAATGTCAGGGTAACTAAAGCTGTATCAACTGCAGATTAATAGTATAGCAGCTTTTGAGCTCACGAAGAATAGAATTTAGGAATAGCTCTTTTCCTTTTCTACTTTTGTCAGTGCCGAGACAATGGCTTCAACTTCTTCGAACTTGATGCCCCACCTTCCAGCCGAAACTGCTATTGCATAATATCAGCACTAAATGATAGCTCCTACATTATTCCATTCTGTGCAGGGTATTGGCAGTGGGTTGTCTCTAGGGCTATTTCATTTCCCAATCAAGTGTACTTTGCTTACTTGGGTAGGATTAGATACTGTCACGCCTCCGCAACAAGTTCAAACTGCTCCACACGATGTATTAACAGCAACCACACAAATAGATCCAAACCTTTTACTTGCAACTTTTTAATAATTCTTACAGTTAGTCTTTGTGTCTCCAGGCCTTGTGTAGATGTTTCTTGCCTATACCACTAATTTAGACTAAGCCACTTCACTCTCCTTATATGAAGAGGTTCCAAACCAGAACTTGCAGAGCCACAGGTTTGTATTTTACCTCTATTGTAATCAAGCTCAAAGCTTCAATTTGCACCACATTCAAGGCTCAATTGAAGTGAGTTCTCCAACACAGCCAAGAGGCTCTTACTCGCTTATTCTATTCCAGATCTTATGCTCAAATTGTAAGTCAGTTATATGCAACTTCAATGAAGGAGTACGGATAGAGGAAGATAACATGCATTTATATGAATGTACTTTGACAAACAGTGAAGAAAGTAAGAATTGTCTTTCTTCAGAAGGGGGAGAACCAAATATTTTTAAGGAAAAATTGAGGAAACAAATTCTTACATCTTCTAGACAGAAAAAAATGGAAAAAAGATCAGTAGTAAGAAAAATACAGTACAAGAAAAAACATAAATTACAAGGAAATGGATCAGTAGTAGCCTACCAGAAAACAATAGTCTTTGTTAGGTCAAAAATAATGAAAAAAAATATAAACCCTGTGAAGCCATAGTATTCTTTTACGTTCAATGCCAACATCAGATTTCTTTAACCTATTTTTTTAGGACTAATTGTTTTCTATGATTGTAAAAGAAACAGTAACGTATGCTATGGGACAAAGAACATTACTGGAACTTGGTAAGCGAAGCACAGTGGTTCAAATTGACGGAATGTAGAAAAAAATAAAGGTAATGGTCGGCTTAAGAGGCGTCACCAAACTGGTTTGACCCGCGCTACACCGACCAGTTCGATCCTTATGCTTCACTTCGAGTTTACATTTATCGATAGTTCATTCCTATAACCTCACATGTAAACAATCACTTCTACAGTTACAACTTGGATTGTGTTGTTTAGTGTGTTATATTGATATTTAGTCTTCTTAAATGTAAATAAGTGAAACAGAAGTTAACAGAATGAGTTTCATTAAGTATTAAGTGTTTATCAATTCATGTTTTCTTATTTCCTCTTATCTAATGTGTAAAAGTGTTACAAAACTTAAGAACATTAATTTGTACATGGATTTGGTGTTTTATATATTTTTATTTGTTGTATCAATTGAATTGATAAAATTTCAGTATGCATATTTTGCGAATAGATTCTTTGTCATTCAAAATACTTATTGTCCTAAAGTAAGACAGATTGTATAATTAATTCAATAAAGCAAATCGATCTAAAAATAAATGTGAGAAAGTATATCATGGGTTTCATTTTTTCTTATTTCCACTTCCCTTGAGAAAATATAGCAGAAATTAACATAACTATCAACAAGGATTCTGTCTCATATAATATAATCCCTTATAACATGGATAATGGACAATGTGAAAATAATCACAGATAAAGTGGTAAATGACATATTATATAATTGTAAAACTATTGGTGTAATATTATAGATTAATCTATTTTAAAAAATTTTTAGAAGCCTGATGATGGAGTATTTTCTCCGAAACATGTATCTACAAATGGGATACGAAACATGTTAAATAAATGGGAGTTATGTCAAATAAATACTTAAGGATTCTGTCTTTTAAACATTTATAATTTGTTATTTACACTTCCCTCACATCACAAAGTTTATCAAGAATTAACATTACTGGTGTTTTAGCATTATATTAATTCTGATTTAATATAATATTAATTCAAAATTGATTTAGTGTTTTATATTTTGACATTTTCTTATTTCCACTTCATTATTTTCTTATTTCTCATTTTAATATTAGACGGTAAAAAGAAGTTAATATTACTTTGAACAGGGATGTAGAGTTTCTCCGTAAATAAAGGAGAATAACCTTCCCCCTCGAAAAGTAGCGACTAAAACACCGAAGTAAATCGGAAGAAGGTAATAATCGATAAAAGGTATTCCGGGCGCGCGTAGGGTCGGCGCCTCTTAAACTGAACGTTACCAAAAATAATTTTATTGAATTCGCTGTCGCTAATTTTTTTTTTCTTGTTTTTTTTTTTTTTACTCTTACAAACAATATTCTATCATTAGATAAAATAGGAAATAAAATAAAAATGAGTTATCGAAAAAGTATTGGTTCAGTTTAATTGTTGTTGATTTTTACCTTTTTTTCTATAAACGATTGTTTTGAAATGTATGCACTAAACACAAAATGCATTAAGTTTTTATGTATAAAACGTGTTAAGAGGTAATTTACCTAACACATTACTTGACTTGACGGCCGATTGAGTTGGGGTAAGGATGGATGGATTCATTGTCATATTCATATGCTGGCAGTACACACTCGCCGAGGCAAGACGAATGCAGGCGAACACGAGCGTGTACTGGGTCACCTCGTGTTAGTTCGCCTTAGCTCTGCTCGGCTCGGCAGTTCTCCGAAAAAAGTTCGTCTCAGGCCACGAGTCAAAGGACCGAGAGGAAACGAGCGGCGAGGCGAACCGACCCAGTACACACTCGCCTAAGCTCGGGATTCAGATTTCTGCGAATGGCAAGGCACTTCTGTTATTCACATTTAAGTTTCTTTTAATCACATTTCATCGCTTCCTTCATACAATTTGCAGTTTCTTAATATTTAAGGAACTAAATAAAAAAAAAAAGATTAACTAAGAACTAGAGATAAAAAAAGATTCCTTAATGGCTATTTGTTTACTAGATTCCATTTAGACAATTTATTTTATTCATTTAGCCAATATAATTTTCATATTAAAAAAAAAAAAAATATATACATATATATATATATATATATATATATATATATATATATGTACATATAATGTATATACATATATAAAAGCAATGAATAACATCATGAGATCTTAAAAAGTTATTTAAGCGGGTTTTTACATCTTCTAATTAGAGAAATTCCAATTAGTTAATCAAAGTTAAAATAAAAAAACAATCAGAAAATATCAAATAAATTTGGACTTATCCAGTCCTGTTCCGATGAATGTTGTTATCCATCTCCGTTTTTTTTTTTTCGTGGTTACAATGTACACATACTTATAATATGCGTAGCCTGCAATAGCTGCAACTGCTGTAACCAGACCCCTCAGATCCATCTTCATAAGCTTCCAATAAAACACTAGCTTTAGCTAATAGAACTGAACAACTGAAGTTTTACAAAGCTCTCCTTCCCTCGTCTACGAGCGACTCGGCGAGTGTGTACTTGCACCATTCGTGTACACAGCTCGTTTCCGCTCGGCTCGGATGGCCTCGTTGACGAGCGCCTCGGCGAGTGTGTACCGCCGGCAATAGATATTACTTCCTTTGAGAGGCACTTTGCTATCTTTCTTCAATAAAACAATTTAATAGTTGAAAAAAATTCTCCGGAAACTCCATTACGAAAACAATATTGTCTTAATTTAGATTGAGCACCTTCCTTTCCAGGTATGAGGAATCAGGAATACTGACTCACAGAATCCTGTTGTGCAGAAGTAATCTCTCAGATTATAAAAAATTAAGTATCCGATTACAAATAAGTATATATACAGATAATAATACTAAAGAATCAATGAATATTAACTTTGTATTTATACATACAAATTAATTATTTGTGCATTATATATACACCCACACAGGCACACACCCAGTGTTAGTTTTAAAATAGATTAAGTGTTTTCTATATTGATTTTATCTTATTTTATTAAATGCGACTGTGTTCAGATCTTGGAAACTCCCACTCCTCTTCCCTTTTTGACTAATTTAGTAAACTTTTTGACCAATGGCAGAATTTCATAAAAGATTTTAAAAAAACTTTCGGCGCATAAAAAGTGGACTGCTTATTTTAGGTCATTTCATAATGAAGAATTTAATTCTTAAACTACTAAAATTGGAAGAACACTATTTTGCGATTCTATACCATAACGTCAACGTTGAAAGAGTTTTCTCTTTGATTAATGCCCAGTGGTCAAAGGAACGCAATAAATTGCAAATAGAAACAATTGAACAAATGATGTTCATATTATGCAATTTTATATTAACATGTGCAGAATTTTATGATATGATTTCTAAGGAAAACGACGTTTTGGATACAGTAGGTAAAAAAGTAAAATACAACTAAGAGTTTATGGATTTTTAATATTTTTAGAAACATTTGAGATTTCTTTATAAATGGCTTTTTAATTTTAATCTTTTTGTTTTCTCCTTAGAATAGTGCATATATTTTTATATTTGTATAATCAAAACCATTAGTTTACTCCCAAAGTGGAGTAGTAATTTTTTTGTTTTTGTTTTATATACCTAAGTGAAGTTTATATAGAAGACTGAAAATGTTTCAGGTAGTTATTAATTTTAATGTCATACATAAAGATCAAAAGATTAAGGATAGGACTATAAATAAGTGGTTAATGTTATAACTAAAAACTTAAACCTGTAATATAATTTATCGGTAATTGTTTGGATCGGCGACACCAACCCCTACACCCGCCCAGAATACCTTTTATCGATTCTAACCTTGTTCCGATTTATTTCGATGTTCTAGTCGCTGCTTTTAGAGGGGAAAGGTTATTCTCCTACATTTACTGAGAAACTCTAAATCCCTGTTCGAAATAATATTAACTTCTGTTTACCTTCTAATATTAAAATGAGAAATAAGGAAATAATGAAGTGGAAATAAGAAAATATCGAAATATAAGACACTAAATCAATTTTGAATTAATATTAATTCAATAAACAATCAATATACTACTGAACCACCAGTAAAGTTTATTCCTGATAAACTTTCTATCAGAGAAGTGAAAATAACAAATTATCAATATAAAAAAGACAGAATCCTTAAATATTTATTTGGCATAACTCCTATTTATTTAACATTTGTAGCTACATGTTTCGGAGACAATGTTCCATCATCAGGCTTCTAATTTTTTTTAACATTATACCAATAGTTCTACAATTATACCGGTACTTAGGACAATAAGTATTTTGAATGACAAAGAATCTATTCGCAAAATATGCATACTGAAATTTTATCACTTCAATTGATACAACAAATAAAAATATATAAAACACCAAATCCATGTACAAATTAATGTTCTTAAGTTTTGTAACACTTTTACACATTAGATAAGAGGAAATAAGAAAACATGAATTGATAAACACTTAATACTTAATGAAACTCATTGTGTTAACTTCTGTTTCACTTATTTACATTTAAGAAGACTAAATATCAATATAACACACTAAACAACACAATCCAAGTTGAAACTGTAGAAGTGATTGTTTACATGTGAGGTTATAGGAATGAACTATCGAAAAATGTAAACATGAAGTGAAGCGTAAGGATCGAACTGGTCGGTGAAGTGCTGGTCAAGCCAGTTTGGTGGTGTCGCCGATCCGAACAATTACTAAATTATGTAACATAGCTTTGATTAATTTAAAATTAGATGTAACTTATCTTGACAGACTTTTTTTTTATTGAAGTTAATTCCAACTTTAAAAACGTACATCCGGCTTTATATAAGCTATGTTTGACTTTTAAAGATAATGCCCGGCTTTTGTGGCTAATGTCCGGCTTAATACAGCGCCAAGTCCGACTTTTGTATTTTAGGAGATGGCAACCCTATTCGCAGTAGATGCCAGGCGCTGACTTGCACTCGCTGAAGAGATAAACAAACCCTGTTCGTTATCAGCTGAGTTGGGCAAAATTTAATCACAATTTAATCTTATTTCCTGGAATCGATTACCTAATTTAATAATGGTGAAATACCATTAGTTCACTGAAAAATCATGAATAAATTGGGCGATTGGTTCCAGAAAATTAGAAACTAAACGAATTATTAACTTGGACAGAACACTCAAAAAATAAAATATAAAAAGAAAAAAAAATATATTCGAAATGCTCCCTTATTTCAACAAAAAAGAACTTCAAATTAAATCCCAAAAACAAACTTATATTATACATGACAGTGATTCTAGCCCAGAATACGTATTTAATGCTCCTTAATTTGTCATAAATAAACGTACCCATTAAGACGTTAGAATAGAATAGAATAGAAAAATGATTTTATTCGGGAAGTCCCTTAAGAATAATAAAAAAGTTCATAAATAAAAAGTTACATCTGGTCAGAGACATAATGAAATGGAAAAAATAATAACAAAATAATGAAAATATATACATAAAAGATTATTAAATACACAGAAAGGGAAATAAAAGAACACTACAAATGAAATAAAATAAGAAAAATTACAACATTATGTACAATGTTTAGAGTTGTATGTAAAATATAGGTACCTAAATATTATATTCAGAGGGAGTAAATTTATATAATCTTAATCATGGAAACTGTATCTGAATCTGATTTCAGAAATGCAAGAACATATATCTGTACCATTTGGGAAAAACTAGATAAGTGCATTTTTGTTCATAATAAGAAAAATATTTTGAGCAACCCATATTGGAGTCCAACTCATCATGTTTAAGTAGGTAGGCAAGTTGTAATGGCAATTGTATAAAAGTAATTTAATAAATAAAGGTAGGATGAAGAGTATTGATAATTTGGTAAAGGAATATTGCCTACGGAAGGGGGATTAAAGCCAATTTAATTGATAGTAGAAGTGGGAAGGAAACGAGAAAACCTCGGACTATTGAAGGCAAACCTGACGAAGCTTTGTTGCTTCTGTATGTTGCTGATTCAACCAAAACCAGATACCTATCCTTTTATAGTAAACTCAACAACCATTCAAATCCACAAGTCTCTCAACTTGCTTCCCATTCTATTCCTGACAACCCTCCTAGGCGGCTGAAAAGATGGCCTAGAGACCTTCTCATATAAAACTTTAACTGAAGCACTACAAAGAGGTAGCAAATAGTTGTAATGCCGGCAGTACACACTCGCCGAGATAAGACGAATGTAGGCGAGCACGAGTGTATACTGACTCGCCACGTGTTAGCACGCCTTAGCTCGGCTCGGCTCGCGAGCGCTCCGAAAAAATTCGGTCTCTGGGCACGAGTCAAAGGACCCGAGAGGAAACGAGCGACGAGGCGAATCGACCCAGTACACACTCGCCTAAGCTCGTGATTCAAATTTCTGCGAATAATAAGCCGCTTCTGCTATTCACATTCAAGTTTCTTTTAATCACAATCACATTTCAACGCTTCCCTCATTCAATTTCCAGTTCCTTACTGATTAAGTAACTAAAGAAAGAAAAGGTTAACTAAGAACTAGAGAAAAAAAAGATTCCTAAATGGCTTTATTTAGAAAATTTATTTTATTCATTCAGCCGATATATTTTTTAAATTTAACACTTAACCGGCGCTTTGGTTAAGGGTTAAATATAACACGCCGGGCGTGGCCGGGTTCAACGCCGCGGCGTGGCTGAAAACACTCGGTGCGTCGCGGAGTCCCTAGGACTCCAAAATTAATGTAGGTGTTTTTTCTTAAATTTTTCTAAAAAACAATGTTTTTTCGATCTTAAAATAATCGAAGGCATTTAGAGACACAAAATACTTCATTTGTAACCAACTAAATAACAAAGTAAAGCAATCAAAATATAAAACTCTAAATAATAATTTTTTTTTTTTAATTTTTACACTTAGATTATTATTTCTTAAAAACGAACCAAAAATATAAAACCTTTTAGCGAAAAACTTATTGCTTAAGCTCTGAACTATAATAAATTAGCATATGTAAACTTCTTCACTTCCTATGGAAAACATTGACATTGGTAGAAATGTCCTTAAAAAAAACATTATTTTAGAACTCATCTAGATTTTCAATACATTGAACATACAGATTATTAGAACATTGCAAGCATATTGGTTTTTTTGGATCACAAATAAAACAATACTTTCAATTATTTCTAGAGAAAACTTCTTGAGTAACAGAGAACGTCGTGATCACTTGTGACAGGATTCTCGGCAGGAACTTCGCTTTCAGGATCACCCTCTTGATCTTAAAACTGTGTCAGATTCATCAAGCCATTTTAGTAGGCTCTCCTCATAGTTAGCATCTATAGTTCTAATGTATTCTGGATTCCTGGGCATAGTAGCAGAATTGAAAATATAGCACAAGCTGCGTCGCGGAGTCCCACGGACTCTAAGGCTAGGTTTATACTATGGCGTTCGGACGCGACGTTTTTTTTTTCCCGCGGACTCTTACGTTAAAAAAACGTCGGATGCTTGTGTTTATACTGTAGCGTTTCCGAACCCCCACCTAGGTGCAATAGCCAAGAATGTGTGTCGAATCAACCCGTAGTTCCTGAGGCGTCAGGGATAGAAGAAGGTTGTTACTTATTAGTGCATTGGAAGCTGAAGGACTGTTAAGTGATGACAGGCGTAGAAGGTGGGCTATTCACCCATTTAACAGTCACCATAAACACTTCTTTCCATTTTACAATAAAATAGGAAAGTACGTCTTATTATTATCGATCATCAACAACCAAGAATTTGGACAATATAATTCAAATACACAGAAAGATCAAATATAAACAAAAATAAAGGCCGGGCGCAAGAGGAGAAGTTACCGCTAACGTTGCAATAACAACACTGCCATTCTAGTCAATGTGTTTCATTGGTGACTTGGACGTCAAAGTGGGGCGTGGACATGTGACGGTAGAAAAATGTGGACGATCGTCCCGACGTCTAAAGCTGGACAGTACCGCCCTTATAACAACGTTCTCATTCCTAACCACGTGTTGCCAGCTCCGACGGAAAAAAACGTCGCGTCCGAACGCCATAGTATAAACCTAGCCTAAAGCAATTGTAACGCCGACTTGAATTCGCAGAATACTATAGTAAAAATAACAACAAATAGCCCGTTCCCTTACCCTAAGAAGGTACCGGGAAACATCCAGTTTGAACAAAAATTACATTAGTTATGAAACTGTATATATCAGCTTGAGTCCCAGAGAATCCGCAAACGCCGGTTAAGGGTTAATATATATATATATATATATATATAAAGTTAAGGATAGAAGGTACCAATATACAAACTAATCCTTAATGTTAATACTGTAAACAATAGAAATGTATATATAGAGGATTTAAATGAGGAATAAAATCAGTCAGAGAATATTCTTTACTATATTTTTTTTTTTTTATCTCACTCTTTTCTTTATGGTGCAGAGATAAATTCTCTTAGGAGAACGTGGTATTCTATAAATTATTTTAAGAATTTAGAGGAAAGAGATGACTGACATACCACCTATACCAGCGCAACCACTGTCGGCAGCACATGCTAATATACTAGAATTATTGAAAATAAAAACGGCCACTGCACAAGATCTAAGGAGGGCGATTTCTGACCTCGAAGGATATGACGGAGAAATCGGGGAATTGAACCACTTCCTCAAGGGAGGGGACAGGTTATTGGCAAGAATAAATGCTAAGGCCGCCGATAACTTGTTGGTGAAGAAAGCTTATGGAGGCGGTCGGTGGATTAAAATGTTTCGCGAAACAAAACGGTCCTACCAGTCAAACGGGCGCTATGCAGGTATTCTTATTATCCACTACAATCGAATAACTGAGAAGATGAGGGAGACAGAAGAGCGAGGACAAGTGGAAGCGAAGATGGCATTTCTGTCCACCATCCTGAAAGTGCAGTTGGCACGAGAAACGGGAAGGAAGGAAGGTCTGCCCAGAGAGAAGTCGTTCCTAGAGTGTGCCCAAGAGATGGTCGACGCCGGAGCCAGAGACGAAGAGTTTCGGAGAAAAGATGAAGAGGAGAACAGCTGGACCAGAGTGGTCAATAGAAGAAGGGACGGGAGAAGGAGCGATAGGAGAAGCTACGGCATGGAGAGAAACGAGACGAGTTCCGGGAGAAGGGACAAACCGTGGAGGCAAGAGGGACGTCGAGACACAGAGAGGAGGAGCGGAAAGAGGGAAGAAAGACGCTGTCATGGATGTGGGAAGACCGGACACCTAGTAGCTCGCTGTCCGCGAACAAAATGTTTTGAGTGCGGCACAGAAGGTCATATCGCCAGACATTGTCCGTATATGAGTAGCCGCAAGGACAGGTCTCATGGCGAGCCCATAGAGGTAAACGCACAGAGAGTATGGCGTCAGAGAGGGATCCCAGTAGTCAGCAAGCTCGTCTGAGTCGTCAGAATCAGAGGAGGAGAGGAGCGAACCAGGAGACACGGAAGAAGGAAGGAGAAACCAAGGAGCGCGGACGGAGAGAAGGGCGCTACAGGAAGAATGAGGGGAGTGCGCTTCGAGGGGATCATCAGAGTCGCGGGAGGAGTAAAGAGTTTGGTGGATACAGGTAGCTCAAATACCATCATGAGCCAAGGAGCTGTAGAGGCATTCTGTAAGGGAGAGAGGAGACCCCAGATGCAGGTATGTAACTGCAGACTAATTACACTAAACGGACCGTGTAGGACAGAGGGGGAAATAGAGCTAGAACTGACAAAATGGGGGCAAAAAAGGGGTAAACTGAGGGTGCATGTGGTGGAAAAGATGCCGCGGGTGTACGGGGCGATCATAGGGTGTGATCTCTTAGAGATGCTAGGGGCGCGAGTGAGGGTGAGAAACGGGAAATGGACGGTGCACATAGGGGGACAGAAATATCGGGGAAGGAAGGGAACGACAGACAAACATGGGATGATAGGGGTGGTAGCACAGTCGGAGGATTGGCGACAGGCAATCATGAGGGAATACAGGGACGTTTTCTTCAGGGAAGGGGAACCTCTGAGTGCAACAGGAGAGACGGTGCATGAGATTCCTTTGAAACAGGAACGTATGGTATATGTAAAGGAAAGGAGGTACCCTCAAGCTCTGAGGCAGCATATCCGCGAGGAACTGGATAGCTTAAGAAAACAGGGAATCATTGTGGATAGCACCTCACCCTACAACAGTCCATTGTGGATAGTCAAAAAGAAGAGTGATGGGGGGATGGGACAAGAGAAATACCGAGTAGTGGTGGACTTCAGGAAACTGAATGACAATACGTTGGACGAAAAATACCCAATACTGAGACTGGACGATATACTAGACAGACTGGGTGGAGCGACCATATACTCAACGCTGGATCTTAAAGCCGGGTACCATCAAATTAGGATGCACCCCAAGGATAGGCAAAAAACGGCGTTCACCTTTGAGAGGGGACACTTCGAGTTCACGAGGATGCCTTTCGGGCTAAAGAACGCGCCGGTGACATTCCAGAGGTTAATGGATGAGATCCTTAGAGGGTTGGACGAGAACGTTTGTCAAGTGTACATGGACGACCTGTTGGTTTTCAGCAAAGACGAAAGGAAGCATGTCGATGACTTACGGACCGTGTTTAAACGACTAAGGGAATTCGACCTGAAACTATCACCGGAAAAGTCCAAATTAGGGATGGAAGAAATTACGTTTCTGGGTCACAAGATATCGCGGGAGGGTATACAACCGGACCGGGCTAAAGTTGAGGCGATTCAAAAAATGGCAATTCCCACAGATGCAAAGGGTATTCGTAGACTAATGGGCACGCTAAATTATTACAGAAGGTTTATTCCGGAGATGGCAGAATATTTAGTACCCTTGAATAATTTGCTAAAGAAGGGAAAGAAAATTGTAATAACGCCGGAGATCGAAGATAAGGTCCGCAAATGCAGGGAGCGCCTTCAAGCAGAGCCAATTTTAGCATTCCCAGACTTTACCAAACAGTTCACAATAACCACAGATGCAAGTGACTATGCATTAGGGGTGGTCCTATCACAAGAAGGGGAAAGGGGTGAGCGACCGGTAGCATATGCCAGTAGACGCCTTACCGAAGCAGAGGCAAGGTATAGTGAGGTGGAAAGGGAATTGTTAGGGGTAATATGGGCAATAGAACATTTTAGACCGTACGTGTTTGGACGCAAATTTACAGTACAGACGGACCACAGGCCTTTACTTTGGGTGGGGAAAATAAAGGAGTCCTCGGCACGGGTCACCCGGTGGAAGGAGTACCTGAGACAGTACAACATGGAGATCACCTATAAACCCGGACGGGAAAACGTTGTAGCCGATTGGCTATCCCGAGCGATTCAGGTGAACGCGATCGAGAGAGAGGAAGGGGAATATTCAGGCGGTATTCCGAGATTCATCAGGGAAGGACACCAGAGGGAAAGGGCCAACAGACAGCACAAGACGAAACTGAGAGACAGGACGATGCGGAGTCGAGTGCGTCAGAGAACAGACCGACAGACATGGAAGAGGACGATACTACTCGTATTATCAATGACAAAAGACGACAAATAATCTGGAAAACCAGGACGCAAGGGTTAATGAAGATTGAGTATACGTCTTACGCTGGGTGTTCCATTACAACCATTTGGTCTCAGCCAGGAGTTAGGGAGGAACAAATCATAAAGGCGCTTAATGATTCCTCGAAACCAGGGAAGAGCTACCATTTGTACGTGGGGAATACAGTTTTTTTTTGTTTGAATTCTATGTTGTTGGGCTTGAGAAAGCGGCATTGTTCTTGAAATGTCACCCATATTTATATTAAAAAATTTGTTTGTATAAATAAATATGTTTCAGGAGATATTTAAATCATTATCCTAATATCAATTATCTCATTATCAATTAGTATATCATATGAACATGGACCACAATAATCTTATCCTATAATCATAATTTATCGAACTGTTCACAACTTTTATATAATGGTGATAATAATAAGGATATTATTGTATTATGGCCTAAAATGAGCGATGAATGAATTACCTTATAATATTATTGCAACTAAATATGCATAATTTATTATTAATATAATTAACTGCTATGGCAAAGTTTATTATTTTAAGAAAACTTTACAACATAACATTTTCTCTAAACACCTGGTGAAATTAGCGGTTGGTTTGGATAATCTTTGCCTTTTTCCTTTAAAATTATCATTAATGATATATACACAAATAACAAAGAAATAAATTAAATACATTTACAGTGAAGTGGGGCAAGTGCGTCATATGGAGTGCAAAGTTCAACTTTAACTTAACATAAAAAATCAGCTAAAAAGTAGAAAGTAATTATTATTTCGTGAATAGTTAGTGTTATGACAATAGAAAACCAGACTATCAATTATGATTAATTAATTTGGCATAAAATTAAAATAAATCTTAAGTTATTCATAAAATAATTGAATTTATAGTAAAGAAGCGTGGGGTGCTAGATATTAAATGTTAGAAAAATTTTATTGGTAACTATTTATAAAAGTAGAAGTTATTGAGAAAGTAATAATAATGAACTCTCTAATAAATATGAATTATCAATTAAATTTTATTAATTACTCTATTATTATTATGTAATAATTTATATTTTCTTATAACTTTTCTTAACATGTTATTGGACGTCTTATACTAAAAATCATAAATATAGTATTTATGTTTAATGTTACCCATACTTACTGAGGTGTAATTATTGCTGTGGATATTATTATTAGTTATAGGTGCTGGAATTTTCAATTAATTTTTATTGGTCTATTGAGTTTTTTTTTAAATAAGGTAAGGTGGGGTAAGTGCGTTAATGGGGTAAGTGCATTCATTAGTCCGCCATAATTTCTATTGTCATTTTGTTACACCAACTGCCATTTTTTGTATGTAGACAGAACTTCATACCCGCCAAACCTAACATACCAGAGTGCTCTACTGTAGAAGATAACCTCTCTAGGAATTTTCATAGTTCAACCTGTTGATCTAGGTGTTGTGTAAAGTTGAATGAGATAAAATTAAAAAATTGTATTGAATGTATTTTTCTCTATTTTTTTTTAATTTCAAGGAGTAAAATGATTTCTGGGAGTTGCTTATTTTTGCACCTACCTCATCCCATCAAAGAATCAATTCACTGCTATGGAGTTTACAAGAGATTTATGCACTTACCCCGTTTAGGTGGGACAAGTGCGTGGATGGGACTTAAAACTGATTTTCCTTCGCTCTGATAATAATTTGTAGGATATCAGGGAAATCAACTTTATTGCTGAAAAGAGTATAGTTCAACGTTTGCAATATAACAAAAAATATTATCCTAGCATTAATAGCTGATTTTTTATGTTAAGTTAAAGTTGAACTTTGCACTCCATATGACGCACTTGCCCCACTTCACCGTAAATGTATTTAATTTATTTCTTTGTTATCTGTGTATATATCATTAATAATTTTTTTTTGTTTTGAATATAGTCCTCTAAAATGCTTGTTTTATTTCTAATTTAACAATTTGTTTTATATTAACTATAAAGGCATTATTATTAGTGTCGAAAAGGAGATTATCCAAACCAACCACTAATTTCACCAGGTATTAAGTGGAAATTTTAAGTAGTAAAGTTTTCTTAAAATAATAAACTTAGCCATAACATTTAATTATCTTAATAATAAATTATGTTATATATAATTATTAATTATTTGATATAATTAATAAATCGAACCGGTCTGCGTTCGTTCCATCCACAAGATTCTCGTTCCGTTCCAAACGAAAGACCGGTCTTCGGAACGTTCCATCCCTGATCATGAATAGTCATTCAGTTGAAATACAGCAACAATGTAATAACGTTTATTTTTAGGTTATTGCAAAATCAAAGTGCATTTTTTAGGGTATAATAGTTTATAGTTTACTTGTATCACTGATATAGAGTACAAAATTTAGCATCGAAGATTCACTCCAAAAATCAAAAGATCTGATTGCTGGATATTGTTCACCACCCTTACCTCTAAATGTGATAGAAAGTATTTTTTCTCAAAATATCTTCGGGTTAAGAAGAGAGGAGAGAGGGGGTGAAAGCACATATATACATAAAAAAGCAAAGTTAATATGCAACATGTGTCATTTTACTCCTCTCTTTCCCATATCATAATTTTAGAACTACGGGAGAGGGAAAAATAAAAGATTTTTTACTTGAGGTAAGTCGCAGTTCTCCGAAATAACACGTTTGTCAGTACTCATTTGGCTATAACTCCGAAACTATTTGTCCGATTCAAATTTCTCTTTTTTCATATGAAAGCTAGTTAAATTTACTATAATAAATCAAATATTAAATTTTGATCTAGTCCCCTGAAACACCAATGGCAGAATATAGGAAAGAATGCCTGCAGAAAGATTTCCAAGAAAGCTGCTAAATGAAAAACCAGAAGGTTTTAGAACTCGAGGGCGGCCACGATTGAGATGGTTAGATGACGTGGAGAAAGACCTCCGTCAGGCAGGAGTTAGAGGATGGCTAGGTGCAAGTGGTGGGGATCGAGAAGGTTGGAGGAGACTTATTGAGGAGGTCCTGGTCTGCTCTAAGGACTGTCGCTCCAAATAAATAAATAAAACGTTATTACATTGTTGCTGAATTTCAACTGAATGACTATTCATGATCATGAACAGTAGTACATGTATTTGTGCACCTCAGCACGGCCCTGCTAAGGCCGGCGCACCATTGTCCACTACTCTTTCAACGCTTTCTATGAAGTCATCGTTTTAATGTTATGCGTTATGAAACACATCATTTTAAAGCCAATCATATTATCTATAAGTTTTGTTTTATACTTTTCTTCCCAAAACATAATGATAAAAATCTATAATTTGTTAAAGTAATGTTCAATTTGAACATTCATCCCCGAATTGTACATCGCAATTGCGAGTGCCCGGGGGTATGGATCAGTGAAGAGAAAAGATTTCCCTGGTTCGGATACGAGCCCGGTGGCCTAGTGGATAAGGCGCCACGCTAGAGAGGTGGAGACTTGGGTTCGAATCCCAACTGGGGTCAAATCTTTTCTCTTCAAAAATAAAAAATATATAATTTGTTAAAGTTACTTTTTCTTTTTTGTAGTGACAGTTTACTGTACATGATTAAGTATTACGGTGAAACTAAGCTAACTACATAAAAAGTGTATATAATACAATTAGTTTGTAATATTGTTAGGAGTAAAATTTAAAAAAAAACAACACTCCGATAGCAAAATTAGGTTTCGAAATGTCGGCATATAACTAGATCCGTACTTGTAATGTTGCTGAAGGGGTGGGGGTAGGGACTTTGTGTTTTTTTTTTAGTGTATACTTTATGTACTAAGACCCTGCAAAAATTCAGCTTTCCCCTAATTAGTTGCGACAAAGCTTAATTTCTTGCCTTCATTGACTGGGCTAATAGTTCTCAACTGTAAACTTCCTTTTAACATGAAATGTATTTTGGCTGGGGGGTCTCTAGTTTTATTCACCTTCAAAATGTGTAACGTTTTTTACACACATAAAACAGAAAAAATAATATACGATAAAAAAACCCTATAGGTCCATGTACACTTGACATCAAAGCTATAAATGAACCGCCATGAACATAGAGGCCATGCCGATCATAGCTTCGGTTGGAATTCGGATGACATCGGCAATGTACAAGGCGGTTCGTTTATAGCTTTGATGTCCAGAGCAAAAGTACATAAAGGGTTTTGTTTTTTATATACATTCAAAACTCGATAAGTCGAAGTTAAAGGGAGAACAAATTTACTTTGAGTATTCTATTTTACGAGATAAATTGTCGAGATATCAGTTCATAATTGTCGAGATATCAGTTCATAAAGATATTTATTCGAGTTATAGAGCTTTTCTGTGTGTATAACTGTAATTAATTTTAAACAACTTTATGTTAGAATATTTAATATTGTTAAGTAATTTAATTTAATGTTTAATAATTTATGCTAAGAAAAATTAACAGAAACGGGGATATTAATGCGACCGAAACATAATAAAATACATTTTTTTTCTTCTTTTTTTTAAAAATAAAATACATATGTAATAAATTAAATAATTTAAAATACTCCGTAACTTTCTTATGCATACATTTAGGAGTGCGGCGATCTATAACTCGTTGAATTGTTAGCAAAGCTGCTAAAGACATCAAGTTCTACCCCTGGTAGAGTGTAGCTGATAGAAAAAACACAAAAGTCAGTCGTTCCCGAAATGAAACAGTACTGTGGATATGCGAGGGTAGCGTTGAGATAGACTAGTTTATACATGCATGTTCATGGCTCCAGGAAACTTCGAATTATATAACCTTCCGCCTTAAGAAATTCGACTTACATGAGTCTCGGGAGTTGTGCGAGCAAAAATTTTACTTCGAGTTAAGGACTTTTGGTTAGAATAAGCGAATATAATTCATCATATGAGCGTTATCGGGAAATGGGGTTCAGTTCGAATTAATGAGTTCTGACTCTACTATTTCTTCTCTTTATTAGAATCGGGCTGATGTGCGAGTGTTTTTAATTTTTTTTTTTTTTTTAATTAAGAAAATGTCAGCAATTTAGTTTACTTAGCATAGATAGCTGATTGAGAAGTTTAGAATTCAATCATGTCGAAAAACATTGTTTACGGACTTTACACATAATGGACCTAACACCAAAATAACTTAACATGTAATTCTAAACCTTTAAATTAAAATATCGATCGAAAAGAAATATTTTTTAAATGATACAAACCTAAAAAAAAAGTTGAAGAATTTAAATTAAAAGTTATCGAATTGATATTTTGATATCATAATCTTTCTAAAAGTTAATTGTGTAAAATAAATAAATAAATTTAAAAAAAGAAAAAAAAAAGGATAAAGGGCTCCTATTGCTGAATTATTTAACGAACCGTAAAGTTGAATATGGAATACAATTTACAATCAATCAGAGCAAGTTCTTATTCCCATCGAACTATTTTTAAGTGTAGGAATACAACTTAATAATAATGTTCAACTAGTCTGCTACAAAAGCAGCCGACTAGGCGGCCCATCTCAAATATACAACCTAAGATATAATACAGGTAAAGCTACATTTATTTAGGAATTCAAAAATAATGAAAATAATATTTAAGACAGATTATTAGGATTTTCCCCTCTTTTGCCCCGCTACATCAATAAGATGCGTCAGAGGTTCCGCCGTTTGATGAGTTGCCGATGGATAGAAGTACCTAACTAACAAATTTGAGAATAAATTTCAAAAACGTTTACAAACCATTGAATGTAATAATTATAAAAACCGTTATGAAGGCAAGTAGTTTTCATTTTTAGATTCTAGAACATTTTTTTTTGAAGTGAGGAAACAGCAAAGGCAGGTTTATAAGAAGTAATTTTTTTTTTAAATATCTAATCAATGGCTTATTAATCTTTTCATATTAACTACTCCCTTCTTATAACTTGTAATTTACATAAACAATGCATATAACAAAAGACACATATGTAATAGATACGTTACCATACTTCAACTAATATTCTATGGTACTTGGAGGGTACTTACTTAACAACAGATACGAACAGCCCGAAGCTTTGAGCCGGACTGAGCTCAACTAGCGCAGGAAGCCCCCCCACTCTGCCCCCATTCAATTACTTCAACTTAGTCCATCTTATGCAATTCGAGTTCTGTTTTTCACATAAATCTATATTTAATCTATGAGCTCCACTGGTGTACCTATATTTTAAAATGATGGTAGAGCAATTAAATCATTAGTATCGACAATGAAATTAATAAAGTAATCGATAGCTTTTCCGAATAATTTGTAGATACATTATTATAGCCCAGTCAAATAAGCGGTTTTTACCTTAGAAAGCCCACTGATAATGCCAGTCGTCTTATTTTTCCAAAACATATGTAAATATTTATAGTCCATTCAATGAGGGTTGTAGAGTGCATGGAATATGCAATAATTTTTTACTTCAAAGCTTCGTTAGGAATAGTTGGAAGGTTAACTTACTAAAGCTAATTAAATTTACTATACAATTTATTATATATAAATTTGTCATAATTCTAACCGTTTACGAGATATGCGTTGAAAATCGATTATTTTCGTGATAAACAAATGTCACCTCATTTTTTGTCCAAATTTTACTTTTATTACCTTCCACAATCGTTTCTCAGAAAACACGTCAGAATCAAAATTGTAGAGCATTAAATTTACTTTAATTTCATATACAGGGTGAGTATCTCTTAGTATAAAAAAAAAAATTGGGTTAAACTAGATCAAAAATGTAGCTAAATGCCGCAAATCTCACCTTTCTATTCCAATCCGTTGCAGATATACGATAAATCGAAGACTTTTTTGAGGAAATCACGTTTTTTTTTTTTTTTTTTTTTTTTTTCCCATAAAAACTGTAATATCTCCATTTTGTCTAAATATTTTTCAAATTTTGGCCACATTTTCAGATTTAGCATTAAATTCCCTATAAGAACAGAGTACACGTAACCTTGAATTTTACAAACTTGGTATCTAAAGAACAGCTTGATCTTCACCTTATTTGGGGAAGTCACAATGTCTTATTTACTTCAACGCTCACCGTTTTTCGTAAAAACTATCCACAAAACGTCAAATCTCACAAAAAACTTGCAAATTTAATCAGCTTTCGAATGATATGTTAAACGTAATGATTTTGTTTCAATTTCATGGAGATATTTAATTTTGAAACCGAAAAAACATGGTGTTCTCATTTTGTATACAAATCAGTTACTTGGGTAAATAAAACATTATGACAATCCCTTAATGGAAATGTGCATTTTAAACATAATAAACTCTTCATTGGAATAAAAAGCAAAGGAAAAAATGATTGTTTAATAGAAAATAAAGGAAAACTGTCAATAAAGCGACACTACATCAGAGGATCTCATGTTAATACATTTATTTATTTATTATGTGATTTATGGCTAGGTGAGTCTCATTTTTACAGGGGAAGGCATTTCGACCATTCATAATAACGATATACATGGATTGGTAGAAATGCCATCCCCTGTAAAAACAGACTCATCTGCCCATACTTCAAAAAGTAGTATTCTTAGACACAACCTGCATTCAGTAGCTAACGGCAAAACTAAGGTCTATGTTCATTATCACTGGGTTTTAAACATTACATTGAAAATCTAATAAAATAAATCCTAAATAATAATAATAAATAAATAAATGTAATAACATGAGATCCTCTGATGTAGTGTCGCTTTATTGACAGTTTTCCTTTATTTTCTATTAAACAATCATTTTTTCCCTTGCTTTTTATTCCAATGAAGAGTTTATTATGTTTAAAATGCACATTTCCATTAAGGGATTGTCATAATGTTTTATTTACCCAAGTAACTGATTTGTATACAAAATGAGAACACCATGTTTTTTCGGTTTCAAAATTAAATATCTCCATGAAATTGAAACAAAATCATTACGTTTAACATATCATTCGAAAGCTGATTAAATTTGCAAGTTTTTGTGAGGTTTGACGTTTTGTGGATAGTTTTTACGAAAAACGGTGAGCGTTGAAGTAAATAAGACATTGTGACTTCCCCAAATAAGGTGAAGATCAAGCTGTTCTTTAGATACCAAGTTTGTAAAATTCAAGGTTACGTGTACTCTGTTCTTATAGGGAATTTAATGCTAAATCTGAAAATGTGGCCAAAATTTGAAAAATATTTAGACAAAATGGAGATATTACAGTTTTTATGGGAAAACTGTATATGTTTCTGGTATTTGCTTCAAATTTTTAACAAAAAAGTGAGGTAAGAATTGTTCCTATCTCTAAAATTGTCGATTTTTAATAACGTATGTCTCGAAAACCGTTAGAATTTCTACGAATACGTATATAATTAATTTTATAGGAAATTTAATGAGCTTTAGTTTTGATCTGCAGCATACTTTTCTAGAGTCCACCGTTTTCGAGATATAAATGAAAAACCAAATTGGGACCTTCTCCCCTCCCCCCCAGGGGCGGGGACTTTTAGTATGTTTACCTTCTAACTACTCCTAACGAAGCTGTGAAGTCAAAAATTGTCACATATTTCATGCACTGCTCCTATTTCATATGAATGCTCCTTTAATTTACCATAAGAACCTGCATATGAAATTTGGATTATGTCACGTTATACACTCAAACCAGCCCAATGAATTTGTGAATATCGTCATACTTTGCCAAAACATACATATTTAGCGCTCAGTTTACGGTGTATTACGTGACATAATCAAAATTTCATATATAGAACCTCATAGTAAATTACACCAGATTTTAGTTGAAAAAAATAAATTTCAGATCTGACAAATAGTTTTGGAGTTATGGTGAAAACTATGCCAAAAAAAACTTGGATTTCAAAATTGTAAGCGGTTTTTAAGGTGCTGGTATGGGTATTTAATGGGACTTAAACAAAATTTTATATATAGGTTCTTTTAGTAAATTAAAGGAGCATTCAGAAAAAAAATAGAAATTTTGAATCGAACTATTAGTTTTGGAATGAGTACCAACAAACGTGTTCTCTTAGAGAAGTGCAACCGCAGATAAAGATTGCTGACATGAAGGGTATAGAGTGCACGAAATATTCGACAATTTTTGACTTCACAGCTTCGTTAGGAGTAGTTAGTAGGTAAACATACTAAAAGTCCCCGCCCCTGGGGGGAGCTAAAGGTGGGGGGAGGGGAGAAGGTCCCAATTTTGTTTTTCGTTTATATCTCGAAAACGGTGGACTCTAGAAAAATATGTAGCAGATCAAAATTATAGCTCATTAAATTTCCTATAAAATTAATTTTATACGTATTCGTAGAAATTCCAACGGTTTTCGAGATATACGTTATTAAAAATCGACAATTTTAGAGATAGAAACAATTCTTACCTCACTTTTTTGTTAAAAATTTGAAGCAAATACCAGAAACATATATATGAAATTAAAGTAAATTTAATACTCTATAATTTTGGTTTTGACGTTTTTTCTGAGAAACGATTGTGGAACGTAATAGAAGCAAAAGTTTGACAAAAAATGAGGTGACATTTGTTTATCACGAAAATAACCGATTTTCAATAACGCATATCTCGTAAACGGTTAGAATTACGACAAATTTATATATAATAAATTGTATAGTAAATTTAATTAGCTTTTATGTTGATTTGAAACATATTTTTCTAGAGTCAACCATTTTCGAGATGTTATCGAAAAACCAAAAATATGGAACTTCTCCACTCCCCCCCACCGTTAGCTCACCCCCCAGGAGCGGGGACTTTTGGTATATTTACCTTCTAGCTATTCCAAACGAAGCTATGAAGTCAAAAATTATCGCATATTCCATGCACTCTACAATGTGTTCATTGACTGGACCTATTAGTGTGCTTGCTTGTTTGTATTACGAGATATACGTTATTAAAAATCAATAATAAAGATTTGGTTCAAGTGCCAGAAAGGTATATATGAAATTATAGTAAATTTAATTCTCTACAACTTTGATTCTGGCATTGTTTCTGAGAAACGATCGTGGAAGGCACGAGAAGCAAATGTTTGTCCGAAAACGGTTAATACTAAAACAAAATATTAATAGAACCAAAATTGTAGAGAATTTTACTATCTAAATGTTTTGTGACTTTCTTAATTCCAATTTATGATAACAATGATATTCCTATTTATTTTATCGTTTTAGTTAATTTAGGTAACGACATCGAACAACTGCTAAATCAAATTTGTCAAACCCGCATCACTTGCACATCGATTGCGACGCTTCACTTTCATGTTTATCGGTAGATCTTTCCTGTTAGCCCTGTCAAGAAAGTAAGATAATAAGCTTAGTCGTAACTAATTAGGGGAAATCTGAATTTTTGCAGGGTGTTAGTACATAAAGTAAACACTAAATAACCACAAAGTCCTGACCCCCACTCCTCTGCTTTTTTCCCTACCCCTTCAGCAACATTACAAGAACAGAACTCTGCTTATATGCCGAAAGCTCGAAAACTAATGATGTCATCGGGGTATTATTTTTTTAATTTTATTCCTAACAATATTACAAACAAATTATGTTATATACACTTTTTATGTAAATAGCTTAGTTTCGCCGTAATACTTAATCATATACAGAAAACTGCCACAACAAAAAACAAGAAGTAACTTCAACAAATTATAGATTTTTATCATTACGTCTTGGAAAAAAATGTGTGAAACAAAGCTCATAGATAATACGATTGTCTTTGTGTGTCTCATAACGCTTAATGTTAAAACGATACCGTCATAGAGAGCGTTGAAAGAGTCAGATAAAGAGCCACCGGTGCGCCGGTCTTAGCAGGGCCGTGCTGAGGTGCTCAAATATGTACTTATCATGATCATGAATAGTCAGTTGAAATGGAGCAACAATGTAATAACGTTTATTTTAAGGTTATTACATCCAAATTGCATTTTTTTGCTATAAAAGTTCATAGTTTACTTGTATCACTAGTACAAAATTTAGCATCGAAGATTCAACTCCAAAAATCAAAAGATCTGACTGCTGGAAATTGTTCACCATCCTTAGCTATAAATGTGATAGAAAGTATTCCTCAAAATATCTTCGGGTTTAGAGGGGGGGGGGGTGAAAGTCGTATGTTGTTAGCTGATCGATATCGGAACTCGGAAAACTTTTAAAAAAATTAAAGATAAACATTTTAAAAAATTAAAGATAAACATTTTCTTTCGGGTAAAAGTTTTTTTGTTTTTTTTTAATCCAAAAACTAGACTCATATAACGCAGACTATCCTTGATAACTTCCTTGGCATTTTATCTGCTATTTCTTAGATCTTTTCAATAGAACTGCGAAGTTTAATAAATCTAGTGGCATCAGTACCTCCAAAATTTCATGCTCATATTTAAAACTGAGAAACAGATTTTTTTTCCTTAAAAAAATTAAATAATCTATTAACTCATAGTGCTTTTACTTAATTTAACATGTTTAGAAGATTTGAGATTAGAAAACTTATGGTTTTGCGGAGAATACGACTTTTGCACTCCTTGACTGTTTTCCCCACTGTGCGCTGGGGAGTCGGGTAGAGGCGAGATGGCGACCCAGTATACACACGTGCTCGCCTGCCCTCGTCTTGCCTCGGCGAGTGTGTACTTCCGCCATTATAGAAAGCTTCGTTTTCGTGTTATGGGTAATATAGTCCAGTAAAATAAGGGTACGCCGAAGAAAAAACGGCGGAACTTTTATTCTCAACGGATCTTTATGTTTTTTGTGGTGCTGAATCCGAATCTGACATTATTCGCTATAACTCCAAAACCATTTGTCCGATCCAAAATTTAATATTTTTATCTAAAAGCTGGTTAAATTTACTATTAGATCCTATATATGTAACTTATAATTAAAACCGTGAAATACCACCACCAGTCTACTGAACATGTCATAATTTACATATTTTGCCAAAACATACACATTCAGCGTGCTAGCTTGGGTGGTTTACAGGATTTAATATAATTTACATATATATCGTCTGATAGCGACTTTAATCAGCTTTGAGATAGAAAAACGAAATTTGGGATCGAACAAATATTGGAGGAGTTAGAGCGACAAATGTGCCAAAAAACACTTGGATTTTACAAGAGTTCGTTTTTATTAGCGGGCTGGCATGTACATTTTACGAGGTTTGATTCCTTTGTAAATTTAATCAGCTTTAAGATGAAAAAAAGTAATGTTGTATTGGACAAATAGTTTCAGAGTTACAGCCAAAAGAGTACGACAAACGTGTTTTCGTGGAGCTGTGGGACTGACGGCAAGTTGGCCAATTTCTCCATTTTTTCCCAATAATGTAACTTCGCGAAAAATGGTCCGCATTCGAATTTATTTTTTTCATTATGTAGGTACTAGTTGCAGCTACAATTAATATTTGAAGACTTTCTTCGAAAAAGCTTCTTTATCGTATTATAGATAAAAAAAAAACAAAAATAACGTTTTTTTTTTGGGCGGTTTTGAATATGATGCCTATGGTTGCCGTGGTAGTTCGGCATGGTACAATGGTAATTCGGATTCAGCACCCCAAAAAACATAAAGATCTGTTGAGAATAAAAGTTCCGCAGTTTTTTCTTGAAAACGGCCTTTTGAGGCCTTATTTTACTGGAGTAAATAATATAACCGGTATTCTGGGCGTTTTTTGTTGTTGCGATTTTAGGTATAAAGCCTACGTATGCCGTGGTAGCAAACTTTAAATTCGGATTCAGCACCCCAAAAAACATAAAGATCCGTTGAGAATTAAAGTTCCGCAGTCTTTTCTTGAAAACGTCCTTTTGTAGCCTTATTTTACTGGACTAAATAATATAACCGGTATTCTGGGCGTTTTTTTTGTTGCGATTTTAGGTATGAAGCCTACGTGTGCCGTGGTAGCAAACTTTAAATTCGGATTCAGCACCCCAAAAAACATAAAGATCCGTTGAGAATTAAAGTTCCGCAGTTTTTCTTGAAAACGTCCTTTTGTAGCCTTATTTTACTGGACTAAATAATATAACCGGTATTCTGGGCGTTTTTTTTGTTGCGATTTTAGGTATGAAGCCTACGTATGCCGTGGTAGCAAACTTTAAATTCGGATTCAGCACCCCAAAAAAACACTAAGATCTGTTGAGAATAAAAGCTCGGCAGTTTTTTCTTCGGCAAACCCTTGTTTTACTGGATTAATAACATTAATTTTTTATAAAAGGGTTCGGTTTACCGATAATCTACTGTATTACTGTGCGTCTTCTATATTCAATACCCAATATTATTTCTATTCCCACAACCTTTGTATATGTAGCCGATATCTGCATTCGTTGGCGATACACAGCCAGATAGCGTTTGGTAAACATACCGCTATACAATAAGAGTTTCATTGTTATGTTTCATGCTACTTGGTAACTAAGTTTTATTTGTTTTTCTTCTACTTTGATGATAAAGCGACAAGTAACTTGTCGGATATATCAAAGATCTTAATGTATATATAAGACCGTAATATTGTTTATTTATTTATTTAAAAAAAAAATATATAGAAAAAAATAAGTTATTAACAGTTTTATCTTGATTTCAATTCATTTAATATAATTTAAATCTTAGAAAAATGTTTCAGGATCAATCCAATCATTCAGCATTCATCGAAAACCTTTCAATTGCTGATTATTGTAATTATTGGGTTACCCTTCTGCAAAATGAAGTAGAATTACAACTTCAAATTGCCAAAACTGAAGCACTAACTAAGTAAATACATTTTTGTATATTTAATATTATTTTTTTCGGGATTTTTGTTACCTCCAAAAAAAGATTTCCTTTTTCTTTCTATTTCATAGTCATCCTGGTTTTCGAACCGTAATACTTGAAAAATCTAGTGTTCAGTCAAAGGCAGTAGTTACGTTTGCTGTGATTCCGTAATAAATGGTACCCAAAAAGAAATGTATACTTTGAAGAATTTGTTCAATTAATTTTTTTTTTTTTTAATATTGAAATGTAATTAATTTTTTCGTTATATGTTGGAGAAAATAACTGTTGGTAGCTGTTTCCTAATTTCTTTGCTAAATAATTGTTGTTTTATTTAATATTTGATTTTTAAACAAATATGAATTTATGGTAGTAGTCCACGGCGGGGCACTAGCCCCTTCAGGTGCCCAGAATACCTTTTATCGATTCAAACCTTGTTCGGATTTGTTTCGATGTTTTAGTCGCTACTTTTAGAGGGGAAAGGTTATTCTCCTTATTCCCCACTCTAAGGGAAAACTAAGGCGCCAAATTACCTTCTTTTCAAATTTATACCATCACCTACCAACCACAACTAACCACAATTAAACTCACCGTTTTTAATAAAATGGAGAAAATAATATTAATTTATCATGCCTGATCACTTATTACTCATATCTTTTTTTTTTTTTTTTTTTGGTAATTGTTCGGATCGGCGACACCAACCCCTACACGCGCCGAGAATACCTTTTATCGATTTATTTCAATGTTCTAATCGCTGCTTTTAGAGGGGAAAGGTTATTCTCCTACATTTACTGAGAGACTCTAAATCCCTGTTCAAAGTAATATTAACTTCTTTTTACCGTCTAATATTAAAATGAGAAATAAGGAAATAATGAAGTGGAAATAAGAAAATATCGAAATATAAGACACTAAATCAATTTTGAATTAATAATAATTTCATCAACAATTAATATACTACTGAACCACCAGTAAAGTTAATTCCTGATGAACTTTCTGTCAGAGAAGTGAAAATAACAAATTATAAATATAAACAAGACAGAATCCTTAAGTATTTATTTGGTATAACTCCTATTTGTTTAACATTTGTAGCTACATGTTTCGGAGACAATGTTCCATCATCAGGCTTCTAATTTTTTTAAAAACACATTAATCTATAACATTATACAGATAGTTCTACAATTATGTAGTAATGTGTCATTTACCTCTTAATCTGTGATTATTTTCACATTGTCAATTCTCCATGTTATAGTATAAGACATAATCCTAGTTATAAGTGATGATGTTAATTTCTGCTATATTTTCTCAAGGGAAGTGGAAATAAGAAAACATGAAACCTGTGATAAATTTTCTCACATTTATTTATAAACTGATATGTTTTATTGAATTAATTATACAATCTGTCTCACTTTAGGACAAAAAGTAATATGGATGACAAAGAATCCATTCACAAAATATGTATACTGAAATTTTATCACTGAAATTGAAACAACAAATAAAAATATATAAAACACCAAATCCATGTACAAATTAATCTCCTTAAGTTTTGTAACACTTTAACACATAAGATAAGACGAAATAAGAAAACATGAATTGATAAAACACTTAATCCTCGTGTTGTTAACTTCTGTTTCACCTATTTACATTTAAGAAGGCTAAATATCAAAATAACAAACTAAACAACACAATCCAAGTTGAAACTGTAGAAGTGATTGTTTACATGTGAGGTTATAGGAATGAACTATCGAAAAATGTAAACATGAAGTGAAGCGTAAGGATCGAACTGGTCGGTGTAGCGCGGGTCAAGCCAGTTTGGTGTTGTCGCCGATCCGAACAAATACCTTTTTTTTCCGTTTTTTTTTTCCATTTTATTTTAACATTAACTACATTTATTTATTTATTTTATTTTGAAATTTATGTTATTTTAGGGGTTTGGTGGATGAAGGTGTTATGTTACAAAATACAATTTTGAGTCATTTATATTTATAGGTTTTTTTTTTTTTTTAATTTAATTTAATTTTTTTTTTTTTTTATATTACTAAGGCGGAAACATTTTCTCCAGTCATGTTGTCTGCCTGTGGTTCTATTATAAGCAACTCAATAGAAGGGAAAGCGGGCTCGACAAATTGCTCCATGTATCAGAATTTCGTCGGATGCTGAATGGCATATATTACCAAAAAGATAAACTAACAATGAATTGTGCAGTTTCATTTGTATATATGTACTTGGACCTTATCGGGGGCAATATTGAATCCACTGGACATGGTATTTATTTATTATTACACCAAACCGTCTAATGAGGTTAAAGTTTGTATAGCCTTTAACGACTCTTTTGACAGTTCTACTTCTGTATCATCGTCTTGTCTTAAAGAATTAAGTATGAATTCTCTTACCCTGTCATTTTTATTGAAGCATGAAGTTTTCCGCCAAACACCAAACAATTTCCTTTTAGAAAACCCTCGCTTTTCTGAAATAAAAATACATAGCTTTAAAAGTTGCGAACTGTAGCTGCCAAATCTTGTAAATATTTGGTTCTATTAGAATAAGTCTGCATAAACGGCAAATCGAATTCAGGCGAATCTTACAGCAAATGCACGAATCACAAACGGAAGAATTATAAAATCATTATGTACATGTATCTTCATTGAGTTAATTTTTTCAGCTACTTTCGCTTGAAGATGCCATTCTTAATTTTAAAAATTATATTTAAAACGATTATTTAACAATTCCAGCGGAACTTAATCAATCTAGTCGAGTTTTTATTAAATTTGGCCGTTAGGTCATGGGTGCTACAAACACAACAGAGATGTCAACATTAAAAATAGTACAATGATGATCCATTTGCTGCATCCAAGTAAATGTTAACTGGATCAAATCTTAACTGGACAGTTAAGATAAATCCCAGCAAACAACCTTTACCCTACGTCGAAAACCTACCTCATCCTGTCCTCCTGTATCCTTTTATGGAGTACCATTAAATAATGTAGAACAGATAAGAAACCTTGGATTTTATCTGGACAAGAGACTTACCTGGAACCCTCTTACAAGATTAAAAAGACATGAATCTGCACGTCAATTTCGACTACTACAACACTTACTAGACAAACGTTCAAATCTCCCAATTCACTACAAAAATTCATCTATATGACGATTATCAAACCTATTTGGACTTACGGTATAGAGTTATGGGGATCCACCAAACCATCGAATTCTTCCCGCATTCAATCACTCCAATCCAAAATCCTACGAAAAATCCTAGATGCTCCTTAATAATAATAATAATAATAATAATAATAGCTCCTTTATTTCCACATAAGATAATTACAAAATAATAAAAGAAATTTACATTTTTTTTTTTCAAGGAAAAGTGGCCCATCTTTGGGCATAAGCCTCTCCCAGTTTTTTCCAAATGTCTTTATCATTTGCTGACCGGTGCCATAGACACCCCAGAAGATCTTCGATGTCGTCCCGCCATCTCGAACTAGGTCTTCCTCTCTTCCGTGTTGAATGGACAGGATACCAATCTGTGGTTCTTTTGGCCCATCTTCTACTGTCCATTCTTGCTATGTGGCCTGCCCATTTCCACTTAATTTCTAGGAAGGTTGTCACCGCATCTTTTGTCTTGGTTATTTTGCGGATCTTCCTGCTACGGATTTTATCCCTTAGCTTTATCCCTAGCATGCTCCTTTCCATCGCTCTTTGGGTAATAGCTAGGCTATTAATTATATGTCTGTTTGCAGGCCAAGTTTGGCAACCGTAAATTAGGGAAGGTAGAATGCAAATATCGAAGACTTTTTTCTTCAGGGCGATAGGCATGTTACTTTTGAATATATCTTTGTTTGACCAATATTTAGACCAAGCTATTTTGGTTCGCCTTTTTAATTCTTTTTTAAATCTTTCTTCAAAAGATATATATTGCCCGAGATAAACGGTTTCTTCTACCCATTCTAACTTGCGATCTTCTACGTAAATTTCTTCCTTGTTTCTGTTTGTCATTAGGAAAGATTTGTTATAGTTGATTTCTAGTCCTGCTTCTTTCCCTTCTTCATTTATTTGCTGCAGCAAGCAATTTATTTCTTCAATAGATTCCGAAATCAGGACAATATCGTCCGCAAATCTCAGATTCGATAGTTTTGCTCCATTGATAGTTATTCCCATTTTTTCCCAGTCCAGTTTTCGAAATACTTCTAGAATACAATTGAAGAGTTCAGGTGATAAAGGATCTCCTTGTTTTACTCCTCTTTCTAACGGAAAGTCAACTCCAGGTTTTTCGAGAATTATTCGGGCTTTACTATTGTTATACCAATGTTGTAAAATACGAATTATGTCATTGTTGATAGCTTGCTTTTGAAGACTTTTGAATAGGAAATTATGCTTTACGGTGTCAAATGCTTTGCTGTAGTCAATAAAGGCAAAATATACTGGTATTTGATATTCGTTGGATTTTTCGATAATTTGGTGGATTGTGTGTAAATTGTCAATTGTGGAGTACCCTTTGCGGAATCCAGCTTGTTCTGGAGGTTGGTTTTCGTTTATTTGGTTTTTTAATCTCTTCTGGAGGGCTTTGGAAAACAATTTTGCAAATACAGGAATTAAACTTATAGGGCGGTAATTGGTTAGGTTTTGTCTGTTACCTTTTTTGTGGATTAATAGAATGTCTGATTCCAACCACTGTGAGGGTAGTTTTTATTCATTTGTATAATTTTATTAAATAATTTTGTTATTGGTGGGGTCATATATGAGGTACGCTTTTTATAAGTTCAGCTTTGATCCCATCTCTACCTGGCTTTTTTTTTTTCATTTTTGATTTCTTGAATAAGTACGAATATTTCATCTTCAATGAAATCTATGAATTTTTCTGGGTTCTGTTCGATATTTGAGTTCTCATTTATTAATATTTTAGTGCTGTCTGAATAAAGATCCCTGTAGAAAGAAGTAGCACTGCTCAGGACATCTATTCTGTTTGTTAGTGCTTGACCGCTGGTACTGTGTAACTTGGTGATCCATTTCTTTCCTACCGAAGTGATCCTTCTTGCTTTTCTGACAGCTGCATTTTCTTCTATAAGCTTTCGATTATATCTCGATTATATTTATCTATATCTTTTCTAATATTGTATTTTACTTTTTTGCAAAGTATGTTGTATTCTATTTGTTCTTTACTTGTCTTCTTTTTTTTCTTCCTATTTTCTCTTTCTCTAATCATAGTTAATGTATTTTCAGATAGCTTTGATTTATGATTAGTGTCCTTTAGGTGAGAATTTCTGGCTGCTGTTATTACTGCTAGTTCTAATTCATTATACGATATTTGAAGATCATCATATTTTTGCGAGTTGTATTTACTTAATAATATTGTTATTTGTTTTTTATATTCTTCTACATCTATCTTTCTGGGTATTTCACGTTTTCGGAAACTGTAGGAACGAGAAGGAATCTTGATGGTTGCCTTAAGTAATCTGTGATCGGTAAAGAAAGAGAATTGGTGAGTTGCTTCAATATTTTTAAATATGGATTAATTTGGGGATATAATATAGTCTATTTCATTTCGATGGAGATTATTAGGGGAAAGCCAAGTCCACTTCCTTCCTTGCCTTTTCTTAAAAAAGGAATTTATAATTTTTAAATTATTTTGTTCGCAATAAGAGACTAGTTTTTCACCTCTTACATTACGTGGTTTGGGGTATCCATACGGTCCAACAGCTATTTCTTCTTTGAATTTTTTCTTCCCTACTTGACTGTTGAAGTCTCCCATAATAATGAGGTGGTTATTATAGTTTACTTTGATAGGTTTAATAGTATTATTCAGATGTTCATAGAAATCTTCTATCTCTTCTTCTGATGAGGTGCTTGTGGGAGCATATATTTGAATTATTGTAAGTCTGTGCTTTCCTATTTTTAATTTAAGCTTAGCTATTCGATCAGAGATGCCCGTCATTTCCTCAATGTATTTTTTATATTCCTTGTGAATCATAAAACCTACTCCCCTTTGTCCATTAATTAGTCCATAATGGTAAAATATGTAGCCGTTCTTCCTCTCTTGAATACTCTCACCCAGTCTTCTAACTTCAGCTATACCAAGAATTTTAATTTCCGTGACATTCAGAGCATTTTCCAGTTCTTCGAGTCTCCATTCTCCTAATAGACTTCTCACGTTTATTGTGCCTATTTCAATCATTTTAATTGTTTTTGTATTGTTTAGATTTTTTGTTTTTTTATTATTTTATATTTTTGATAGATTTTATTCTATTTATTGGGAGGTTAAGGTCATAATCTCCCTTGCTGACCAAGCGTGCTGGAAGATAGGAGTTCTTTGAGTAGCACATTTCGGTGTGTGTTGTGATTATTTGTTTTTCATTTTTGTTTTCATTTTCCATGCCATTGTCGGTTGTCTTATTCTTTGTCCCTCGATTCGTCTGCTATTTACGAAAACGTTGACTTTTCGGATTTAATTTAGAAACTGAAATATTAGGATCTTTTTTTGTATCATCTTCCACTATTTCTTCTTCGTAAGACTTTATAAATCTATCCAAGCTATTAGTTCTTCGATGTCCAGGTTTAACTTCTTTCGGTTTTTTATCTCTGGGTGGTTTTATAATTTCTTTAGCTGCTGCACCCTCTTTTTCTTCATTCCTTTCTCTTTTTCTCAATGCTTCTTGTACCTGTAGCTCTTCTAACGAAAAAAGTTTGTCATTAATGAGTAATTTATCATATCTTAGTGTGGCTTTATTTCCTTTTTCCCAATGAGCTTTCATAATGGGGTACAATTCTTTCCTAATTTCCCTAACATTCTTAGGCAAATCATCTTTTATTTTTATGTTTTGAAATTCCTGCGACTTAGCTAATTTAAATTTGCTCCTCATTATGTCTCTCTTTAGAAAAACAGATATTAATTTAACTACCACTGGACCTTGTTGCTCCTTACTTTATCACAAATGAACTGATCCACAATGACCTTAATATATTGCTGATCACGAATGATTGCTGGCACGAACCAGATACCTTTCCTTTCATAATAAACTTACAGCTCATCCAAATCAATTTGTTGCACAACTTGCTTCCTATTCCATTCCTGGTAATCCTCCAAGGCGTCTGAAAAGAAGATGGCCTCGGGATCTTCTTCTTTTGTAACATTTTCATTAGAGTACTAACATTGGGTAGTTCCTCTACACGTTTTCAGCATTTCATTTTTTTTTTCATTGTAATCAGCTTATTTACTAGATGTATTTGTTTTAATACCAATGTAAATTTCGGTTAATAAAAAAAAAAAGTATATTTACTCTTACCTATAAACAAAGAATTTCCAAGTACTTATTGTTTTCGTTCCATTAGACACTCGTGTTTACATTCCTTGCCATTTCGGACTCAAAATCGTACCTTCGATTTTTGACTTTTGCTATCCTAGAATCGCTTTTTTTCCCACTGTGCAGCGCTCCGTAAAAAGTCTGTCTCTGGGCACTAGTCAAAGTACCCCAGAGGACAAGAGCGACGAAGCAAGTCAACCCAATAAACTCTCGCTTAATAGTCGGAGTTAAAACTTTCGTTTTCGATAGTTGTATAGAGAATGGCTTGTCTGTCTGACGTGCGCGGGCGGGACAGGTACTGCGCATCGTAAAAGTATTATTTGTGATAAGAAATGTAACTGGCCCAGCATGAAATAACACATATTGTATTCTATTATCAATAAGCGTAATGCAGGGTGAGTAACTCTTAGTGTAAAAATTGGGTGAGACTAGATCAAAAATGTAGAAAAATGCCGCAGACCTCACCTTTCTATTCAAATCTGTTGCAGATATACGATAAATCAAAGACCTTTTTGAGAAAGCCACGTTTTTTTTACAATAAAAGCTGTAATATCTCCATTTTGTTTAAATATTTTTTAAACTTTGACCTTATTTTCGGATTTAGCATTAAATTTCCTATAAGAGCAGAGTACATGTAACCTTGAATTTTACAAACTTAGGACCTAAAGAACAGCTTGATCACCTTATTTAGGAAACTTACAATGTCTTATATTACTTCTACGCTCATCGTTTTTCCAAAAAAACCATCCACAAAACGTCAAATCTCAAAAAAACTTGTAAATTTAATCAGATATGTTGAAAGTAATTGTTCTGTTCTATCCATAAAATTCTTCTCAAAAAATGGTATTCTTCAAGTAACTGATTTGTATGCCAAATGAGAACACCATGTTTTTTCGGTTTTAAAAGTAAATTTCTCCATGAAATTGAAATAGAACCATTACTTTCAACATATCATTTGAAAGCTGATTAAATTTACTAGTTTTTGTGAGATTTGACGTTTTGTGGATGGTTTTTTCGAAAAACGTTGAGCGTACAAGTAATATAAGACATTGTAACTTTCCTAAATAAGGTGAAGATCAAGCTGTTCTTTAGGCACAAGTTTCTAAAATTCAAGGTTACATGTACTCTGCTCTTATAGAAAATTTATTGCTAAATGGAGATAAGAGTACTCACCCTGTATATCCATCGCTGACTATTTGAGTCGTGGGACACGGAACCAGACCATCCCAAAGATATTTTTAAAGAATTGAAAAACAATATTTGTCTGTTTAAAAATCTTTGGTATTACTTATACATTTTTATGTAATAAAAATTTTTTGTTATACTAAACGTAGTGAAAATTGCTGATTTCTATGTAAATTATCTAATAATATAATGTGTCACCAGCTCTTGATTCAGATTTCTGCGAACGGCAATGCACTTCTGTTATTCACATTTAAGTTTCTGTTATTCATATATATTATCTTATTGTCCCCACACACGCGCAGATAAATCCCGAGGATAAATCTTCATCAGAATTTTCCTTCAGATTTATCTGAACTGAACTGTCGACAACACACGTAACGGTTTTCCTCAAGGTTTCTAGCAGTTGCGATCATTACCAAGAACTAAGAGGATGACTCGACCGAAAAGTGTAGTACCACAACTTCGGCTTGTACACTAGGGTGGGCCGAAAAAACACTTTTTTTTATTTCGAAATTTTAATAGTGAGGCAATGTTGCGAATTATATAGATAAGAAAAAGGAAGAAAATAATATCGAAATCGGTTGACATCTCCAGGTCGCGCATAGACCCTAAAGTTTTACAAAATACGAAAAAAACTTTTTTTTGCGATAAATTTTTAATCTTTGAATTAGATGTTTTCTTAATGTAACAGTTTGTAAGGTCTTCAATTAGAGCCTAAGTGCATTGTGTTTTAATTTGGCTTAGATCGGTTGATATATTCCGGTCGGGTTTAAGCCCCAAAATATGGAAAATTTCACATTTTTTCAAAAAAATTTTTGTATCTTTAATATACTTTTTTTAACCGTATCAGTTGCTGTATTTTTATTTTTGAACAAAATAACATTTTGTTTTTTAATCATGTGAATAAATTAACATCTTCCGGTCGCGCAACGACTCCAATGCTATAGAAAAACAATACCTTAAAAAATGGTCCTATGATGTGATGGCTAACAGTAACAGCGGACTTCGTACTGTTCAGCTTGCTCTATGTTTGGGAAACTGTCGATGCGCAGTTTTATCTCGTCGTCACTGATTTCTGCCAACATGGGGTGGGAACATA